>JAJONR010032097.1:0-32199 GCA_029582245.1 Solanum etuberosum
TCTCAATAGGTTATATTTTGTGAAGTTCATTTAGTTGTACATAACTATTTTTCAGTTGATTTTAGTGTTTTTTCTGATTTGAATTACTTATTTATTTTAATGATTATTTTTATTGTTTCTTACTTCATTTCTTATTTTCCTTACATTTTTACTTGGTTTAGAGGGTTCAGTAGGAATATGTTGAATTCTTTAGTAGTTTCCTTGTCACAATTATTAGCTATAGTGCTGGCTGTTAAGTTTACAAGTTGTTTTTGACCATGTAACCTTTATTGTGATTACTTACTGCATGTTTTAATATTACTACTTTATCACTTCCTTTTTATTAAGTATTATTTATTTGTTATAGTTAGTGCCTTACTGGATAAGTTTTGTTGATTTAGAGATTGTTTTAGCAAATGTGATGTTGCCATGGAGTTTTCCTCTAAGAGTTTGTTTCTATTTTAATTATTTAGTTTTTATGGTTAGTATTAATCAAAAAAAAAAATGAATTGGCCATTGAAAAAATCTCTCCGTCGGTTTTCGAGGCCTCTCCATTTCAAAAGATAGAAATTTAGTTTAAGTTTATATACTTTGTATGTTAAAATTGGCCAATGAAAAAATCTCTCCGTCGGTTTTCGAGGCCTCCCCATTTCAAAAGACGGAAATTTAATTTAAATTTATATATTTTTTATGTTAAAATTGGCCAATGAAAAAATCTCTCCGTCGGTTTTCGAGGCCTCCCCATTTCAAAAGACGGAAATTTAATTTTAATTAATATATTTTATATGTTAAAATTGGCCAATGAAGAAATTACCGTTGATTTTCAAGGCCTCTCATGTATATAAGACTAATTTTTATTTTTAGTTATTATTTAATTCATTTATTTTTATTGCATATGTATTTATTACTAACACTTTTATTAAGTGTCTTTACAGGTACCCAGAGTTGCTTCCCATTGAAGCTATTCGAATGAAGTTTGAATTATACTCTTTATTCATTATTTTGTATATATTGACGTTAGGCAAACTTAGGCCGTTTATTATATTATTATTTTATTTTATTGCTTGTGTATATTGCATGTTTGTTTTACTTGTATGTTTGTTTTTATCTCCTCCTCAATTTGAAAAAAAATAAATGAATTCAGTCGGGACCCACAATTGTGGATTTCGAAGGATGCCTAACACCTTCCCTTCGAAATAATTTGAACCCCTTACCTAGAATCTAATGGTTTCGTAGACATTTTTAATTGGTTTCCTAGTTTTTTCCTAAAATTAAGTGGCGACTCCTTTAAAACATCTTTCTTCTTGAAATTCTTTTAAAATCGACTTAATTGGTTATTTTTTCGAGTCACCGCGACGTTTCTCCCTATCTGAATAGAGTAGGGATGCAAACAATGGGCACTATTCAATCGGCTAAATTAACACAACCCACATGATTCATACAACACATAAACACTATCAACAGTTAACCTAATCAATATATCAATTTCACATGAAAACAATAGAAGGGGAACTCAAAATCATCCTCACAAGCAAAGCTTCTTTGAACAAAGAGGGGTGAAGGTTTTGGGTCGAGAATCACAAGTAATAACACAGTCCACACAACAAATTGAAGCAAAAAGGGGCACAAACTAGGATTTAGACTAAGAGCATAGAGTTTAGGAAGTGAAAAGTTCCAAAAAGATCAAAGGATGACCTTTTAAAAGTGAAAAGACTCTTGGCCTTTTTATGTAAGGTTCTTTCGGAAATCTCTAACTAACGTCACAAAATGAGTTTGGTGAATCACCGACGGAGCTTAAGCTTACCAATGATATCTGTACAACATATAAACACTATCAACAGTTAACCCAATCAATATACCAATGAACACTGTCACATTAGGCGAGATGCAACCTATTGGGAGATTCACCTTTTGACTTTAGGTGATCCTCAGCTTGGATTTTACACTCTTTTCAATGTTTTTGGCTCTTTCTCATAGATTTATCCTTTTCTTGTCCTTTAGCCTTCATAGCTGCAAACCTTCAATATAATATCAGATAAGAATATAAATAGGCATTGAGGACACTATTTATTGAAATAAAATGGCCTCAAATGAGTTGAAATCTCAAACTCATCATAAGCTCAAAATGTGTTCCTTGGATTCAAATTTGGGTACTTAGAATTCCCCTAAATCTGTAAAAAATAAAACAAAAAAAAAAGTAATGCTAAAAAAAATAAGAAGCTACACTAAAAATTTGGTTGCCTCCTAATAAGATCTTGATTTTATATCGAGGCACGATGTAGGTCACTTGCCTATTCAAACTTCATCAAGTTTCAACATGAATTGCATCTCATGAAGCGCTTGATTTAAGGTCGTGACATTACAGCATTAACTTTATTACTTTTCTTCCATTTTGAGGATATGAATTTCATCCCAAATTTAGCATCAACTTTTCTATTCCGCTCAAGTGGTGGGGGTACAAAAATAAATGCCTCAAGCAATAAATATTGCATTTCCCACTTGTTGGATCTTAAGTGGGGAATGTAAATCTCTGATTTTCAAACAATAAATTACAAGAAAACATATACATTGTTTGTCCTACATAAACTCTTTCATAGGTTAAGATGGCTTGATTAATATTTTATCAGCCAAACATATTCAATTACCTAATTAAAAGGGCATCACCTTGAAAAATGAATTGAGTCCGTAATAATTACAATAAAAAGAATAACAAGAAAATCTTCTTTTATATATATATATATCTTCTATATATATATCTTCTATTTTTTCAAATAAAACAAAATTGTATGGCATATTCACCCTTAAGCTCACAACTATCGGAAGAATTTTCACCCACACTAAATATCATTCTTTGTACGAAAAGTAATTTATAGAAAAAATAAGAACAAAGTGTCAAATACATTCTCAGGCCCTTTATGGCCTAACAAACAACATGTTTTCTCTACTTTCATCAAGGGACACATGCATCCTACTTAAGCTCAAATCGTGTTGCTTGGATTTAAATTTTGGGTACTAACAATTCCCCTAAATCTGCAAAAAAAAAAAGAGATGACGGTAAAAAAATAATGTTAATAACATAATAATCTACACTAAAAGTAGGGTTGCCTCACAAAAAAGTGCTTGATTTAACATACGACACGAAGTAGGCCACTTGCCTACTCATACTTCGTCTTAATTTCTAGATGGATTACTTTTCATGAAGCGCTTGATTTAATGTCGTGGCACGACACAATCAATTTTACTACTTTTCCTTCCACCCAGAGGATATGAATTGCAACCCCAACTTAGCATCAACTTTTCTATTCCACTCAAGGGGTGGTGGTACAAAATAAATGTCTCATGCAAGAGATATCACATTTCACACTTCTTGGATCCTATGTGAGGAATGTAATTCTCTGATATTGGAACAATACTTATCCGATTCAAAGGGTGTCGTCTCGAAAAAGAACCGAGTCAATAAGAAAAACCAAGAGGTGGATTAGATATGCCACTTAAAACTACAATAAAAAAAAATAAGGAAAATCTTTTTGTATATATATATATATATAAATCCTATGACATATTCACCCTTAAAGCTCACAACTGTCGAAAGAATTTTTACCCCACACTCAAAATTATTCTTTTTCCTAAAAGCAATTTATAGCAAAAAAAGAAGAAGAAGAAGAGGGGTGAGAAATACTATCTCGGGCCCTTTATGGCCTACAAAACAATGTGTTTTCTCTACTATCATTGAGGGTCGCACGCATCCCACGCTTTAAGCTCAAAACATGTTCCTTGGCTTCAAATTTGGGTACTCATAATTCCCCTAAATCTGCAAAAAATAAAAACAAAAAAAGTGACGCTAAAATAATCAATAATAACAAAATAAGAAGCTACACTACAAATTGGGTTGCCTGCCAATAAGCTCTTGATTTAACATCAAGCCATGATATAAGTAACTTGCAAACTCAGACTTCATCAAGTTTCCATAAGGGTTTCCTACCATTAAGTACTTGATTAAATGTAGCGGCATGACACCACCAACTTTACTACTTTTCATTCCATTTTTAGTATTTGAATTGCACCCTCAATTTTTCATCAATATATCTTTTCCGCTCAAGTGGTGGTGGTACAAAAATAAATGTCTCAATCAATAGATATCACATTTTGCACTTCTTAGATCTTATGTGAGGAATGTAGTTCTCCGATTTTGGAATAATAAATTCCAAAAATATATGTACAGTGTTTCCCCTATATAAACTCTTCCACAAGCTTCGATGACTTGATTAATATCTCATCATCTAAATATAATGTGGAAAAATAATTGGAATGAGGTCCAACGCACCCTAACTCATTAATTGTAATGCTATTTACATCGTCATACTTACACATGATAGAATTTTTAAAAATAATATTATCTACTTTATTACATAACTCTAGTATAATCTTCACAACAATGACAATATTAATAAAAGTATGATCAAGTAATTGGCTCTCCAATTTTAGTTCCTCACGCTTGCTTATATGCATCTTTTCTTCCTCACACATTTTATAACTAAATTGTTGGATTCCAAACACATCAATCGTTACACTCAACTCAACATTTAAATTCTGAATATCCAAGCCAAACAAATCAACCTCTCGCATGAACCTGCGTCTATCTCCTTTGAGTTCTTCTAGCATTTCTAGCATTTCCACATTGTGATCCCATAAAAAATCTTACACTACCACAAGATAATAATCAATATAAAATGAGCCTTATTTAGTACACGTTGCTTTTTATAAAGGAATCTTCTTAATACCCCATACTTATTCAAATGTCATATTCAAGAAGAGTAATAAAAAATAAAATAATACTAAGGAAAGATAAATTAAAAATTAAAAAAATTAGAACTAGAAGTCAAAATAAATATTACAGACAATTTCTAAACCACATTCCCCAACAACGACGCCTTTTTTGAAAACGTCGAAATATACTTCTTACAAAGAAATATAAACAGTCTATTGATATATATTTACCCAACTATGAGTTGAGATTGATTTCATAGAGAATATGAAAGAATGTTGTAAATAGAAAAATTTAACTTGATAGTCGTTATTTAAAAATGAGAGATTTAAATTGAAACAAAAATAAAAGGAATAACAATAGTTTGCATCTAAATATTTATATAACACCCCGTATTATGCAGATAGTTGTTCTATTCACATGATATTCAACATAGCCTTATCGTATATGTGAGAGACCAAGGTTCATAAATGAGCTGTGATAATTTGAATTAGATCGGAAGATGTTGTGATGCCCCACATGTTTCGGTACGCATACTGCCAAGTTAACCTTGACAAAAGTATTTAAACTCAAGATAGTAAGATGATAATTGAGCTTAAAGTTCAAAGTTAAGTGTTAAATTAAAGCAACATAGATTATGATTTACAAAATGGAATAAAAATAATGAGCTGCTTGCATGGATTAATTAAGCTACTAGGTGCATTACCTACTTTAGCTATATGGATCTAGTTAATGGGCCAAAGGCTAATGGTTCAGATTGAGGCCATGTTAATAGACTCATTTGAGGCCCAAACTAAGTAAAAGAAAATGAAAATGAAAAAACTCCCCAACTCCCCAACAACCAAATCTACAAGGACCTAATGTAGTTAAGCCCAACTAAGAAAAGGCAAGTATGTGCGTCACCTAGTTTGACCTTTTGAGCAGCTTGATGTACATAAACAAGTGTATCATCTATTTGACCAATTAGTGGCTGAAAATGGATCGAAAAAGGGAGGTTTTAGAGGATTTTTTAAAAGGTCAAGAAGGCTCCATATAAGACCAATATAAGCTGGTCTTTTCACTCATTTTAACACTTACGAAAAATAAGACTTACCTCTAGCTATATCCATTTCTCTAAAGGCTTAAAGCAATATCTTAAAATTACTCCTAGGGTTCTTGAAGAAACCCTCATATCTGCAAACAAAGGTAAGATAAAATACTTATGGATTTAGCTTAATGTTCCCATGGAAGACTAGGAAAAAATGCATACATAAGTATAAGAACAAGGCAAAATGTTTCCAGAAGCTAGTGCTCATTTTTCTTGGTTATTAAGATACTTTTTTTTATTTTTCTTTGGTTTTAAGTGTGAAGGGAAGTTTAAGTACTTAAATAGTTCAAATTTAAATGAGAAGTTGCAACACTTGAGGTAAGGTTACTGCTCCATTTTTTTTCCTCCTTATGTATGTGTTTGGGTAAAGAATTATGCGTGTGTTGTTATTAAGAACTCAAGGGATTTGAGTTCAATACTTGGTTGCTATGATAAATAATATTTAGGGTTGTTTTATGTGTATATGTTGGGACTGCAGGGTTGATGTTAGGGAAAGGTGTTGATGTTTTGTGTTGAAATATAGAAGAATGGTGTATTGATACAACACCGAACTGAATGTTGTGTAGGTTTACTGCTCACTCCACTTTGTATGTTGTTTAGAGGGTGTAATGGAGCCAATGTTGTTTCAGGGGATAGTATAAGAATCGGTATGGTATGTGGATGTAATTTAAGGAGAGTAGTTGAAATAACGCCCTTGATATGATAGACTATGGGCCTACTGCCCGGCTACCATTTTGATGAGGTTAAATAGATAAAATGTGTTTATTAGCTACTAATACGAGCTTTACTTATTTTATTGTAGATTAATAATCTGAAAGGAAGGAGGTTAATTCGTTGTAATATCTGAGTTGTACAACAAGGTATTTAAGGCTAGTTAATTTTATATTCTTTGGCGTGAATTCTTAAACTTGTGTAGTAACCAACAAAGTAGCTTCCAAAGTGCTCCTACTTGTAAAGGACATTTAGGGACAATGTATGATTTCTAATGTAGCTAACGATCTTTCCCCGACTCCATCATGTGACCAAGTACTCCAGTATGTGTTTACTATTAGAAGCAACATTTTTACTCCTCCAAGTACTAGTATGAATAAAGGTGGTTTCCAACAGTAAGATTAGTGATTTCTCCTCTTAATCAGATAAGGTCCATTGTGTCATTTAAGCTCCTAAGTAATACATTGATGGTAAATTTCTCCTCAAGTCATTTTTACTGCCTTAGAGTGATTGTTCCCATATATTCTACTGCTGGTCTACTGTTCCAAAGATAAACAATGATTATGATCACTAAAACAACAATCTCAAAGAATAAAGAAACTAAGTAAAGCAATCTATATATTTATGGGTTGTAGCCCAGGGGAAATATCCTAGCATGGGTCGATCCAAATTTGTATAAAAGGGTGGCAGCTCAGGGGAAAAAACCTAGCATGGGTCGATCTCAATTTGTGTAATTATGAGGAAAACACCCCGGGGGTTAAAATGCCTAGCATGGACCATCCTCTTCTACCACTGATCAGTTGGTCATTTGTATCACATGCCTTACAAAGATTATAAATTACAGAAAAGAATGTAACATGTATGATCCCACAAGAGTAAACAAAGGTGGTCTTTTATTCTAAGCTATGCATTTATATATTGATACTTCATTTCATTAAAGACCCCGTTTTACACATGCTAGTGCCTTACATTTCAATACCTTTTTTCGTATTGAAGTACCTTATGGGGGATGGTGTGTTTCATGCCACATGTATAAGTACTCCAGCTAGTAGACTTCCTTAGTAAGATGGCAATACACTCAGCTAATTGTGATGAGCTCTAGGTTTATTCGGTGCTTTACCGAGTCTTTAGTAGATTTATTTTGTTATTGTATGGTAGTAAGGGCAAGGCGGGTCCTTTCCCAACCTACTTTAAGTTTTTCCACTTTATGGAGGCTTAGGAGAATAATGCATAACATGGAGTTATGGTTGGTTCCGTAATAGTTGTGGCCTCCACGACCACGTCATGTGTATATATTTTGGCCTACCTATGTTGGTCTTTTATCATTGTGGCTTATATATATAACATAGAATTATGGTTAGAGCTTTATGATTGTCTTAGCTAAATGCATGGTAGGTATAGGGGATAAGTTAGTTCTCTCGGGCCTTGAGGCATCATGTGCATGTCCGTCTTAATGGGATTTTAGGCATGACAATTTATTATTATTTAGATTATTAGAAGTAACTAAGAATGTGTTCCCCATTATATCATAACTCAACAATAATATTGTATTAATGATCAAATTCAGATCTTAGCATGCAAGATCGGTATGTTATTTATCACCTAAGTGGATGGTGACCTAAACAAGTGAATTTCACCACTCAACTTGGTCCGTCTACGGGTGTACTATACTTACCCTTAACTTTGATCCCAAATTAGCTATCCCTTGCTCCATTCAAGCTAGTAGATGAGGGTTGATATCCTCAAATCTTTATTGTATAATCCCTTTTCTCATTTGTTACCCCCTTGGTCTGGCAAGTAGAAATAAGGTGAGTTCTAATGTTTGCAATCGTTAAAAAAAAATCAATGAAAAGAAAAATATAATACATTCATAAAGAAGATAATCCAAAATCACCTTTATATTAACTTACTTCGATAATTCTCCCTCGTTCCCACAATCCTAGCTATGAAATTTAGCTACACAGTATCTAAACAACGCAATCAAAATTTATAAAAATAAATTTTCTTGTGTTAATCATTAAAATTGAAGAACAACAACTAAAATATCTTTCAAAGGTCAACAATACAAATAAACAATAAAGGAGAAGAAAGAATAACCAATGTTCTCTGGCCTCCACGACAGCTCTTAAAAGTTCTCAAGATATAAGTTGTAAGTTCTATGTTAGTTGTGAATTCTATATTGGTTGCGAAAGAAATATTTTTATGGACTATTTATAGATTAAGAAACCCTAAATAAAATAATTGAGTCCAAAAAAAATTATGAAACCCAAAAGAATTTGTTTGGTGTGCGTGAAAATATTCGCCGCCTTCGAATTGTAGATTACATCCAGGCTTCCTTCCACAATTGGAAGTGTCTTCATTCAATGGTATGTGGTAGTACTTTGAGATTTCCTTCCCTCCTTCTTGCATATATATAAATATATTATTATATAAAATGTAGTTCATTAAGTTGCCAACTTTATTTCCTTCTATGATTTCTTGTGTTTTTAAATACATTTGCACTGCAATTTTTTATTTTTATTTCACACCATTTTAATCCTACAAATAACACACATAGCATAACAATAATCCATAAAACTTATGCTAAAATTACCATAAAAAGATTAAATGTCAGGTAAATAATATATATATATATATATATATGTTGGTCTCAAATCAGTCCCCACTGAGAAGAATGAACTAGTGCCCATGAGACTGTTGTCCGGGTGGCTTGTGTGAATGGATTATCTGAAGAAAATTGTATGGACCAAAAAGGATCACTTTCCTATTACATATATGGATCAAATGCTTGATACACTAGTGTATCATGGTTTGTATTACTTTTTGGATGGGTACTTGGGGTACAATCAGATCTTTATTGCCTCGGAAGAACAAAAGAAGATGGCATTCACCTATTGATGTGCCGTGAAATCATGGCACATTTCACGATCAAAACTAAGGATTAATGCGAGAACTTTAGTATGTTTATGTGGATATAATGTTTTTGTTGATGTTTGAATAGGTAAAACACTTGGACGCGAAAGATAAGAAAATGGGGAAGAAATGAGCGAAGTAATACCACGGAGCCCCAGACGGGCCGTGGTTATGATGACGAGCCATCTGGGTGCTCGTGAAGATGAAGTAGTGAATTATAAAAATTGACCAAGTGTTGAGTGAAGACCACGGAGCCCCAGACAGGCCGTGGTCCACTTGAAGGATCGTCTGAAGCCTCGTGAGAGAGAACCAATGTAATGTCCTTGGGAGCTAAGTGTTGACTGAAGGGCACGGGACCCTAGACATGTCGTAGTGGAGTTGACAGAGAATTTTATTGCTCAAGAACAAAAAAGAGAAAATCTAGTGGAGAGTCAAATATGAGCACAAATTCACAGAGCTCTAGACGAGCCGTCTAGTAGCTCGTGAAGGTTGCCAAGAAAGAAGACCCACACTGTCAAAGTGTGGGACAATGAGTGTCTTTATGGGCCGTCTGGCACATGACGAGCCGCCAAGATGGCCGTGAGGCGTCGTGACTAGTCAATCCTAGTTCGAGTAGGACTTGTTTCCACACACTATTTAAGTAATTAGGTTTTATTTTTGAACAATTTCTGCTCATTTTACGAATGAGGCGATACTTTCCATAATCAAAACTTGGTTTTTGTTGATTATTTTTGGAATAAAACTTCGTGATTGTGACTAAGCGTTGATAATGAAGATTTCTTGTTGGTTTTGCAATTTCTGTAAGTTAATTCTTTTATGCTTTCAATAATGATTACTGCTTGTCTTCTTGAAAACATGAGTGGCTAAACATCACAACTAGGTTTGTGGGAACCACGACGATAATCTAGTAACAAATTCAAAATACGAGTAATGAATGATTGTTAGTTACGCATGTGATTCTTACTTTTATCATAAGTTCTTTATGATGAGTGCACACATTAGAATTTTCTCATATTTACCACTCGTTCTAGAGAAAAGTGGTAATTAGGAAAAAGTAAATTCACATTCTATGAATTATTGTGAACATTCGAGTTTGAGAAAAGAGAATTTCATAACGAGTTATTTCTATAAGAAAATTCTCTGTGGGATTGACCTCAATTCAGTTGAGTTCACTAAATTGACATCGACTGTTTATACTTTTTAAATGAAGTATAAGTTTGAACATATCATCTATTCTTTGAATTCAAAAGAATTCCCTTTTAGCTATGCAATGCTCCGACCACTTTTTAACGATCCATGTTGTCAGTATATGCAGATATGGTGAAAGATTCAATTGAGGTAGTTATGGATGACTTCTCTGGTCGGTGATTCATTTGATGCTTGTCTTGAGCATTTAAGCAAGGTCTTGAAAAGATTCGTAGAGACAAATCTTATTCTTAACTAGGGAAAATATCACTTTATGGTGAAGGAAGAAATTGTCCTTCGGTCACAATATATCGAAAAAGAGTATTCAAGTGGACCAAGCTATGGTGGAGGTCATTTCACGATTACCACCTCCTATCTCATTAAAATGGGTCCAAAGCTCTCTTGGGAATGCAGGTTTCTACTATCATTTCATTAACGACTTCTCCAAAGTTGCTTTTTCATTTTGCAAGTTGCAAGAAAAGGAGAGTGTTTTTGATTTTGATGATGCTTTCTTGAAATCGTTCTCTTGTCTAAAGGAGAAGATAATCTCAACCCCTATTATTGTTGCTCTGGATGGAGTCTTCATTTTGAGCTTATGTGTGATGCAAGTGGTGTATCCGTGGGAGAGATTGTAAGCCAACAGAAGGAGAACTTGTTGCACCCAGTGTATTAAGCAAGCAAGACTTTGAATTGGGGTTAGAAAAAATACACAATGACTAAACAAGAGTTTATGGTGGTTGTGTATGATTTTGAGAAGTTTAGAGCTTATCTTATAGGTACCAAGCTGGTTGTGAATACGGGCCACACTACAATTTGGTACTTTAAAGTTGAGGCTTATTTGTTAGGTGTTGTTGCTTCAAGAATCGGACTTTAAAGTCAAGGATCGAAAGGGATGTGAAGATCAGGTGGCGGACCACTTTCCCCATCTTGAATCAAAGTGGTGAGTTCAAGGAGATGGACCTTTAAGAGTCTTTTCTTGATGAATTAGTTATGGGGGTCTCCAATACCACACCATGATTTGCGGGTTCTGCTAACTACGTGGTAAGTTATATTCTTCCTGAAGGACTGAATAGGCATCAACAAAACATATTCCTCTTTGACACGAAGAAGTACTTTTGGGATGAACCATACTTGTTCTAAGAATGTGTAGATCAGGTTATTTGGATATGTATTTAAGAGGTTGAGGTGAATGCTATTCTTGAAGCTTGCCATGCATCACCGATAGGTGTTAATCATGGTAGACTTTGTACATCCTCTATGTTTCTTCAAAGCGGTTTCTATTGGCCCATATTATACCAAGATGCTAATGCTTTTACAAAAAAAATGTATGCAATGCCAAAAGCAAGGTGGTGTGTCCCGATATCATGCGTTGTCTCTCACTCCTATTCTAGAGGTAGAGTTGTTTGATGTTTCATGGATCGACTTCATGGGTCTTTTTGTGACCTCATATGGGAATAATTATATTATGGTTTTTGCGGATTACGTATTGAATTGGGTAGAGGTAGTGGAATTACCTACAAATAAGGGGAGGTGTGTAATTCAATTCCTCTAGCGGTAAATTTTCATGAGATTTGGTACTCCACGTGTCATTATTAGTTATGGGGGATCTCATTTTTGCATCATAATTGAGAAAGTATGGCGGCAAAAAATAAGGTTGCCACGCCTTATCACCCACAGTTCTCAAGTTGAAGTATCTAACTAGGAGATCATGAAAAAGTTGTCAAAAATGGTTAATTCTAATCAAGCGAGTTGGTAAAGACCATTGGAAGATGCTCTTTGGGCTTATCAAACGGATTTCAAAACTCTTATTGGCATGTCGCCGTCATTTGTCAGTTGAGTTGGAGCATCAGGCATTGTGGGCCTTGAAGAAGTTGAACATAGATTGCCAGAATGCTTAAAATGGGCGGATTGATCAGCTTCATAGGTTTGAACAGTTTCGGTTGAGAGAGTATGGAAGTAAAACCCTCTATAATGAACTGATAAAGATTTGGCAGAATGCCAAGATCCTTCAAATAGAGTTTAGAGTGGGTTATTCGGTGTTACTCTACAACTCGAGGCTGAGGATATTCCCGAGAAAATAGAAGTATAAATGGTCAGGACATTTCCAAGGTGATTCGTGTCTTTGAAATTTTTTATTTCAAGTCAAAAGTGAGGATAACTCAAAATTCAAGGTGAATGGGAAAAGATTAAAGCTCTATTTTTGATAGAGTTCTAGCTTGGCAATGATTGATGTGGTGTATTTGGATGACACTTGAGTTGTGTGTCCACGTCGTGCCATGAAGTAAACTAAGGAACTTCTTTGGAGGCAAACAAAGTTTTATATTTTGTTGTTTTGAATAATGTTTGCTAACTGTGTAAGTTGGAATTTATTTTTGAAAGAATCAAGCTGCCACGTCAAGATGATAATCAAGTCGGCAACTCGCCGAGTTACTTACGCAAGAGCCCTAAAGATGTTCTTTCTCAGCCTCAAAGATTGGAGGTGCCTTTGATGTTTTACGCAAGGTACCTCTCATTTGGAGACTCACCGAGTTTCTTAGGTGAGTTCCTGAGCTCACCTTTTTGACCCTAAATCCTACCAGGTTTGTAACACTTATGAACCTAGAATGTTTTATTAGAAAGGAAAAATGGAGTTTTTTAGTACTAAAGTAGGTTCTACGAGTCCTATCAATGGACCGTAGGAAGTAATTCATAGACCTGTAATTTCGTTCTTAGAATTTCAAGGTTTTTGAGATTGACCTATGACTTGCAGGACGAGCCATAGATGGACTTCGTAGAAATGATTCAGAGATTTGATTTTGGACCCCAGGTCTACAGATGGATTTGACGGGTTGTAGTAGGTTCTACAGGTTGTAGAAGGTGCCTCATAGAAGTGAACCAGACTTTAGTGAAATTTTGTACTTGAGCACGAGTTCTACAAAAGAGGTCTATACACCGTAGATAGAACAACCGACCGTAAAGAGGTCTCGTGGGAAATGATTAAATTTTTGAATTTTGAAGTTTGTTCTACAGTTTACCAGTACAGGCCGTAGAATGTTATAGGGATTGTAGGTCCAAACCGTAGGTCCATCTGGTAGTTATTTTTATGGTTATTAAGGTCAATTCCTATGCATTTAATGCTTATACTATGTCGTTTTGACCCTTATTCTAAATCCTATAACTACCCTTCTGTTACAAAATCTACCCAAACCCTCCCATTCTCTCAAATTCCCAAATCCCATCCAAATTCATCCCATCCAAATCCTCTCAAGTTTCAAGGGAGAAATGTAGGGTTCAGGCTTCAAGTCTACTTTTTCCTTCATTGATTTTGGTCTTAGATAATAAAGGTATGTGGAAATTCATCAATGAGTTCCATTAACCCATTGAGTCCAAAAAGATCTCAATTCACCAAATTAAATTTCATAAAAATTGTTTAGGTTTTCATCCAATTCCTCATGGGTCTCAATTGTTATAATTCAATTTTTTGATTTCGATTATTATGAATGATTTGATTCCATTACATGTTTTCCAATTGATTTCATTTGGACCCATTAATTATTCATGATTTTGAATATGAATTTCTGAAGACATGAGTTTATGAATGATGATTATTTTAAAGTTTATGCATGATTAATGAAAATATATTTTATGATATAAGGTTTGCTTAAAGATAAGCATAAATCAAATTGTGAAAGGTTCTCACATATAAAGATTCTTACTTTGGTGAAAGATTTTCTCACACACACATGATTCATGATTTAAGAAGCTAGTCTATGATTATTTAATCTTGGATTAGTAACTAAATTGTTCTTTTTCATGTATGATGTTATAATTATGAAATTGACTATAACGTTGGGATTTAACTTAGTACCGAGATAACTTTGAGACGGAGGTTCAAATAGGGTAATCTCTAATAGCAACCTTTAGTTCCAAACTACATGGCCCCACATAATTATCTTAATTGACCTAGCTAGTGGATGCACAAATAACATATGATATGATACTGAGTTCAACCTTGGAAAGTAGACTCTCCATTCTAGGTGTTGGAGTTATATCAGATTCAATATTATAGCTCTCATGGTCTATTATTGGTTAATGGTAATATCCCACAAAATGAACTAAGTTACCTTCAATAGTTTTTTATGAAGTTTTTATCAGAATTTAAGATGCATTGACCATGTTCATGATTTATGATTTCTTATTTAAATGTTTTATTATGTTCTATCTTTGTCATGATTGATGTCATCTTATGATCTTGTCTTACGTTATTATTCATATGTCTCATACTTAGTGTATTCCATGTAATAATGCATAGTTGTGCCTACATTATTTCATAATGTTGGGTATGGCGCTTCTCCTCCCTCTCTTGGCTAGTAGATTGCTTGGTAGATTAAAGACTTGGTGAGTCCTCTTGTTCCACGGACCTTATCACATGTGCTTACATTCTTTTATGTCTTTAGTTTTTGGATGTTGTACGCAGTGTACGAGTTACATCCCGACCACTTCTTTGATGTATTAGATTTGCTTGTCAAGACTATGAGTAGACTTCCCCTTTTATGCCAAACTCTATCATGATATGAAACTTTCTACTTTAATTATCACATTTTCTATTATAATGTGTTATATGTATTTCAAGGGTCTTCTGTAGGGCCTCTCAGGGTCTTTTACGTTATGTCACGTTAAGGGTGTACAATCGGTCATGACAAACTTGATATTTAGAGCAAAAGCTTTTAGAAAATGTCCTAGGATGTCTGACAAGCCGCATTGAGTAGAGTCTTTTTCATGAGTGTGAAACGCACCTTATTGATGAATAGGAGGCTACAAAGACTTTAGGAAACTTCACTTCTTTCATTATTCTAAAGTCGTGACATAGAGTCTATCTCTATAAAGATTCTTCTCCTAAATCTTGTCCGATGCTTTTTTTTCAGGATATGGCCCCTAGAAGAGTTTATGTGAGAAGAAATACAGGTAAGAATATGGTGCCCCAGGTTTATCAAGTCGCGATCGATCATTTGGCCGAGTAAGTTTCTCATGCCAAATTCAGAGCCTTTTTTCAAGTATTGGCTCAAGCTCTGACGTCCCAAGCTAACAGAGAATCCGTTGCTCCCCTGAAACCAAATATGGGTATGGTGGCGACAAAGATAAGGGACTTAACTAGGATGAGTCCCCCGAAGTTTCATGGGTCGACGGTGGACAAGGATCCTCACAAGTTCATTGATGGGAGAGGTATAAGACAGTGGGAATCATGGAATTTTCTAAGGTGCAGAAGGAGGATTTGACCGCTTATCAACTCATGAGTGTTGTTAAAGTTTTGTTTGAACAATGGAAAGGCTAGAGGACTACTGATGCAGGTCCTCTTGATTTGGAGAAATTCAAAGAACTTTCCTTGATCATTTCTTTCCTCTTGAGATAAGGGAGGCGAAATTTCTTGAGGCCATTAACCTTCGACAAGGGAATATGAGTGTGAAATAATATGCTTTAAAGTTCACTCAGTTGGCTAATTATGCTCCAACTATCGTTGCCGAATCTAGGGCAATGATGAGTAAGTTTGTGTCGGTGTATCCAATATGGTAGAAACTTTGTTGTACTACGATGTTGATTAAGGAGATGGAAATTTCCCATTTTATGATACATGACCAACAAATTTAAGAGGAAAAGTTCAAGTAAAGGGCAAGAAAGTCCAACAGGGCAAGGATGGCTGATTGTGACTCTTATCATTCTATGTGGTGGACAAGGTTGTTCTAAATTCTGGAGAAGTTTTCCGGTCAAGGATCTTCTAATGCCTTCAATCCTTATTGCAAAAAATATAGGGTGTCTAACCCTAAGCCTCAAGGAAAATGTGGAAATATATCTTCTATTCCCTCTTGCCTAAGGTGTTGTAAGTGTTACTCGAAAAAATGTTTAGCTGGTACAGATCGTTTCTTTGGTTGTAGAAAGAGTGGTCACAAGGTGAACGACTGTCCGTTGTAAGCTAGTAAGTCTAAGGATTGTAGGAAAGCTCAGCCTAGTTGTTCCGGTTCAGATGCTCTGAAGCAAAACATGTTCTATGCTCTTTAGACTCGACAGGATCACAAGGGTTCTTCAGATGTTATGAGCGATATATAAAAAGTCATTCATCTTGATGTATATGCTTAACTTGATTCGGGTGCTACGTTGTCATTTTTTACCCTATATGTGGCCATGATATTTGATGTTAGTTTCAAAATTCTATTTAATCCCTTTTATGTCTTTACTCCCTTTGGTGATTCTATTGTTGCTAAACGCATTTATAAGAATTGCCCTATTTCCATTTCTCATAGAGTTAGTCATGTTGATATTGCAGAGCTTCATATGTTAGATTTTTATGTTATTCTTGGTATGGATTGACTTGATGCATGCTATGCTTCCATAGATTATAGGTTCCGACTGGTCACATTCAAGGTTCTGAATAAACCTATCATGTCAAGGGAAGGGGGAAATTATGTTTTTAAGGGTCAATTTTATATTTTGCCTAAAGGCTAGGAAAATTATCTCTAAGGTTTGCATTTATCAAATTGTTTAGCTTAGAGATACAGATTCTGAAACCCCTACTCGTGAGAATGTTCCAATTGTAAATGAGTTTCTAGAAGTATTTTCTAATGATCTTTCCAGTATTCCTCACAAAAGGGAAATATACTTCGTTATTGACCTTTTCTCATATACGCAACAAAATTCTATTACTCCTTACCGTATGGCATCGACAGAACTTTAGAAGATTAGGGATCATTTGGAAGACTTATTAGATACTAGATTTATTAGACTTATTATCTCACCATGGGGTGCTCCGATGTTATTTGTTCGAAATAGGGGTGGTTCTCTCCGAATGTGCATTGACTATCGACAATTGAATAAGGTTACCATTAATAATAAGTTTCCTATTACAAAGATTGATAACTTGTTTGATGAAATCAAAGGAGTGAGTTACTTCTCTAAGAAGGACCTTCGCTCGAGTTATCACCAATTGAGGGTGAAGGAGAGTGACAATCCAAAGATTGCTTTTAGAATTCAATATCGTTATTATGAGTTTTCTGTGATGTATTTTGGTTTGACTAATTCCATGTGGACATTAATTTATCTTATGATAGGGTATTCAAATAACATCTTGATATATTTGTAATTGTGTTTATCAAAGATATCTTTATTTACTTACGGAGTGAGGATATATATGTTTTCACGCCTCAATCCCATTAAGAAGGACAGGCACCTGATGCCCTAAAATCCTAAGAGAATCAACATATAACATGTGCTTACTATGAATATTACTATGATAATTTTAAAGGTGTGACAAGTTCATATAGGTAGACCCAAAACTTATATGCAGGCTTGGTCGTTGAGGCAAAAATTGTAAGGACACAAGACACAGTTGAACTATATACATTATTCTAAAATCCTCTAAAAGATAGAAAACCTTAGTTTAGAACGAGAGAAGGCCCCACCTTACCCTTAACTATCATACACTAACAAGATAGGTGAAAAGACTCGGTAAGCCTCGAATCAACCAGGAGCTTCACCAATAGCAGGTGAGTTCCTGTGCTCCTACTAAAGAGGTCTACTATTTGGAGTCATTGTGCCTACAACATGAAATGCAGCGTCCCCCATGAGGGACGTTAGTACGAAAAAATGTACTGAATATGTAAGGCAATAACATATGTAAACAAGGGCTCAAATGAAATCAAGTATCAATATATAAGTGCATAGATCAAAATAGAAGACCTCCTTTGTTACTCTGGTGGGATCATGTATGTTACATTCTTTTCGTTACATTTCTATGCGTTATAATATTTATAAGTCATGTGATACAAATGATGAGCTGATCAGTGGTAGAAGAGGATAACACATGCTAGGCATTTTAACCCCTATGATGCTATTCTCATAATTACACAAATTGGGATCGGCCCATGCTAGATTTTTTCCCTTGAGCTCCCACCCTTCTATACCAATTGGGATCGACCCATGCTAGGCATTTGCACCTGGGCTGCCACCCATAAATATAAAGATTGCTTCACATAGTTTCTTTAATCTTTGAGATTCTTGTTTTGGTGGTCATAATCATTTTCGAGATTTGGAACTATAGACCAGTAGTAGAATACATGAGAATAATAACTTCTAGGCAGTAAGAATGACATAAGGAGCTATGTAATATCAATGCACTACTTATGAGCTTAGCTGGCACAATTGACTTCAATAGATTAAGAAGAGAATTCACCAACCTTGTTGTTGCGAATACCACTTCTATACTAGCACATAGGAGGATAATTGTACAAATGTGGAGTAATGAACATATAATGAAGTAATTTGACACACTAGGGAGAAGGGAAAATTATTGTTAGCTATTTGGAGATCCTACGTTGCCACTATATTTCCTTTACTAGGAATAGAACTTAGGAAATTCACTTCGTTGATATTAATCACGAATATCAGATTTCATGCCAAGGAATATGGAATCGAATAGCCTTACATACCTTATTTTCTGACCAATACAACTATCACGATTCAGCCTCCCTTTTTGGGTGTTAATCTACAATATAAGTCATGATTAAAACTAATGTTAGCAGCTAATCACATTAAGGGCCTCATAAAACAATAGCTAAACACTTGACGGACAGTAGGCCCACACAACCCTTACAAAAATGGTGAAACACCACACCATCCTTCTATACATTAATACAACTTCATGCATCCTTTGCCAAGATACCCAAGCTGCCCCCAACAACAATATACACAAGGCAGCCACTATCAATCCCCAAAAATCCATCAGCATTATAGGAGAATATTGAACTCAAGGATTCATCACCATCCATGAGTTCTTGAAAAATAAATAAAAAATTCTCCAACCCAAACCTATATTTTAAGAGAGGCAAAAATGGGCAGTAGCCTTACCTCAGTTTCTGCAAATTTATCCTCCAAACTTGTACTTCAAGAACTTAAACTCTCCTTCAAACTTTTACTTGAAAAGGGGAACAATATTCAAGAACCTAAAGGTGTTTTAAGGTAGTTGTGTGAAGCCAAGAAAGACCAAGAGAGAAACTTAATAAATCTGAAATTTTACAAGTTAAAATTGAAGCAAATGATCTGATCTTTGTCCCTCTGAAAGAGACCTGCATTGGCCGACTTTCTTGGCCAATTTTGGGCCATAAATTGTCAAGTAGGTTACCCACCTACTTGGACTTTTAACTTGGGCCTTTGAGGACTTCAACACTTGTTGGGACTTGCTTCCAATTATCCCTCTAGTCTACTCAATTTTGGCCATAATTGGTGCAAGTAGGTGGTAGTGTACTTGGCCCTATAACCTGGTCAAAAGAGTCTTAGTAGGTGATCCACCTACTTGGTTCTTTAGATTGGTCAATAAGTCTAAGTAGGCCATACAAACCACTTCGCATGCATCATACAAGATCAGAGTTTAAATAAATTTAAAAGACAGTTTCAACATATAAGGTTTTATAGAGAAAAACAGAAGTCTAAACATCATCTCAAAGCCATCTAGTACATAAGAAAAAATCAGGACGTTGCCCGTACATCAAGTTCCAAAACTGAAAGTAAAGACATAATGAAGTAAAGGATTGGCCCTCGGAACATGAGGAGTCACCAATCTTCAATCTTCTATATGAGATCCCTTGCCACGGAAGTGCGAATCTGTAAGGTCGGTTTCTACATTTGGGGAAATGTAAGCAAGAGTATGTGTTAATATGAAAATGTACTAAGTATGATAGCCATGTATAAAAGTATGAAATCATGCTATAAATGGACATTTTCGTGATATGCAAAGACCAAGTCAAAACATAAGATAAGAGGGTTAGAAAACATAAAACGTAATCATGATCAATGCAAGTAAAATCATCTTTGAACACATGTGAGATACTTTAAAGGTAACCTTGGTTCATTATTGTGGGAAGTAGCCTTAACCGACTTAGAGACCATGTGAGCTATAACATAGACCCCGGTGTCTCCCACACCGAAAAGGATTGTCCTACTTGCCAAGGTAAAATCATGAATCTGAGCTAAAATGGATCCATTAGCTAATGTCTATCTAGACAATCATCCTATGGGGTCACATAGGTAAGGGATAAGGAGATTGCTACTAGAAACCCGACCTCAACTCGGGAGAGCTTCCATCTAAATATCCTCTCGGTGCGAAGCATAAATCCCACAGAGTAGTAATAATTTTAACTTGTTGTATATTTAAAAGACACGGGTAGTCACCACTTGTCTTATCATAGGATAGCTCCTTAGACCATGCGTGAGAAAACCTTTCACAATACATGATCTTTTCAAAAGAGCTTTTAAGGCCCATAGTCATTCACTTCATGCTAGAGATGCCCCTAATACTAATAGAAATAGTTTTGAAATCGTGGTGTCTAATCATTGATGGCATATCCGGATACCATACTAATGAAGACCTAATTAAGGAAAATAGATCGAAAAGCATTGAGGGTAAATTTAGATGTCATTCATGACATATGGCCAAGCTTCATAGAACATATATACAATCTCATCTATAAGCTTTCTTGAGTCATAAACCTACTTTCATACACATGCTTTCTTTTCAATAAGTCAAAAGTTTCAAAATATTTTCAAAGTCAATGCATCCTCAACTTCATTACATCAATCTCCTCAAAAAGACATGCATATCTTCATAAATTCATCTTTCATGGTTTAAGACCCACATTATATCATCATAGCTTAGAAAATAGAGGTTATGCATAAAAAGTCATAAAATAATCAATTGAACCAACATTGAAAGGAACCCATGACATGGAAGAAAAACCCTAACTCAATTGGGGATTACAAACTTTGTAAATTGGAGAATATTGGAAATCCATGGAGGAAAGGGCTCCATGGATAAAAACTATCATACCTTGATGCCAAAAGCTTGGAAGCAATGGAGGATTTGGAGGTTTGATCTTGAAACCCTAACTTTCTTCTTCAACTTCTAGAGAGAGAAATATTTGAGAGGAGGAGCTTGATCTTCTTTTGAGATTTTGAGAGAATGAACTGAGTTTGGGTGATTTGGGGGTTTAAAATCATTACATAGGGCTTTTAGTAGAAGGAAAAACAACATAGTATTGAGTTAAAAGAATTAGGAAAAGACCCTACATCCTCTGACTTAAAACTGCCGAATTGGGTCACTGAAACACCAAAACGGGTCGTCATCAGCACCACGGCCCGTCAAACCGGTCGTGAAAAAATCCTGCCAGGGCTTTACTATTTTAGGCACAACTTTTTACTCCGAGCTCGGAATTAGGAAAACTCGGTGGCATTGGAAAGAAGACTCAGAGATCCTTAATGTGATATATCATGGGCCACTTAATTCATTTTTTCCTAAAATATATGATTGTTTGAAGTTGAACCTAAACTCTAAGTCTAATGAAAACCCTTCACGGAAGACTTCACGGTCCGTGTGAAGCTTCACGGGTCATTTTGATACCCGTAGTCCTTGACCAGTGGCTAGAGGAGTCTACCGAACTTGACACCTTCACAACCACTTGTACGTCCCGTCTCCCTCTTCACGGCCCGTCTAGAGGTCCGTGAGAGGTAGCATGCTTGGGGCAGGTTCTGCCTTCTTTTCACGAGCACCATAATGGACCGTGGTCCACTTGACGGCCCATCTAGGGCTCCGTTGAGGGTCCCATGGTCCAGTTTTGGATTCATGACAATCCCGCTAAACCCTTTTCTAGATTTTCTCGAATTCGAGGTGTTACCCTAGCTTAGTTAAGTCAAGCAAACAACTCACTTATTTTATTCAATTTTCTAAATCTTACTCCCTTTTGTTTTAAATTAATACTTCACTTTGAACTTTAAGCTCAAATGCCACCTTACTATCTCGAGTTTAAAAACTTCCATCGAGGTTAACTTAGACACATACCTGCTCAAACGTGTGGACATCACATCACCTTCTGACCTAAATTCAAATCATCATTGCTCATATAGGAAACTTGGTCCCTCACCTATCAGACAATTTTATGTCAAGTGTCATATGAATATAACTAGCATATGGAGAATACGGGGTGTTACACATGCTGAGAATTTGTTGATTGTGTTGAAAATTCTAAAGGATCATGAATTGGATGCTAAGTTTAGCAAGTGTGAGTTTAGGTTGTAGTCTGTAGATTTACTTGGGAATTTTATCTCCGATTAAGGTATTCAAGTCGATCTTAAGAAAATCGAGGTGATTAAGAATTTTCTAGACCTTTGTCCACTTCAGACATACAGAGTTTCTTGGGTTGGGCCACTTACATTAGAAGGTTTGTGGAAGGATTTTACTCTATTGTTTCGCCATTGACAACATTGACTCAAAAGAAGAAGAAATTCATATGGTCAGAAGCTTGTGAGAGAAGTTTCAAAAAGTTGAAGGATATATTCAGCTCAACCCTTTATAGACATTACCGAAAGGCTAAGATTGTTTTGTGGTTTACTGTGATGGTTTACGAGTTGGTCTTTGTTGTGTTTTGACCCAACATGTGAAAGTCATTTCTTATGCTTCAAGGAAATATTCGACTCATAATTTTGAGTTAGCGGTGAGAGTGTTTGCCTTAAATATTTAGAGACATTCCTTGTATGATGTTCATGTGGATGTGTTTACTGACCAAAATGGTTTGAAATATGTGTTCACTCAAAATTAGTTGAATCTTCGCCAAAGGAGATTGCTTGAATTATTGAAAGATTGAGACATGAGCGCAATCATCTTGATAAGTGAAGTTGTGGCGAAAGCTCTTAAGTCAAGTATCGATGTGAAGCGTTGCTCATGTTTAGGATGATAAGAAGGAGTTAGTCTGTAATGTTCATAGATTTGCCTGATTGGGTGTGCACTTGGTTGAATCTAATGAAGGTGGTGTGACTGTTCAGAATAGTTCCAAATAATCTTTTGTATCAGATATGCAGGCTAAGCAAGTCTTGATCCGTTACTAGTTTAGCTGAAGAACTCTGTTTCTGAAAAAGCCATCGAGGCTTTCTCCTAAGGGGGAGATGGATTCTTTCTATATCAAGGTCTGTTATATGTTCCGAATGTTGATGAGTTAAGAAATCATATGATTTGGAAAGCTCACAGTTCTCAGTATTCTATTCACATGGAGCCACTAAGATGTACCGTGATTTGCGAGCAGTCTATTGGTGGAATTGGATAAAGAAGTAATTTGCATAATTTATGGCTAAATGTCCCATTTATCTACAAGTGAATGCTGAGAATCAGAAACCAGGTGGTTTGGCACCGAACACAAGTACCCTTACATGGAAGTGGAAATATATTAATATGGACTTCATTTTGGGTATACCCCACACTCGGCGACAATTTGATTCCATTTGGGTTATGACGGACCGAATGACAAAATTAGCTCACTTTCTTCCCCTTAATACCTCATTTTCAACTTTTGAGTACGCCAAACATTATATTCGGAAAATGGTGGGTACTTAGTTTAAATCTCTATTTTAAGTCATTTCAGAAGGGTTTTGGTGCTCAAGTGAAACTTAGCAAGACTCTCCACCCTCAACCTTATGGACAAGCCAAGCGTATAATTTAAACATTAGAAGATATGTGAAGAGCGTGTGTGACTAATTTAAAAGGAAATTGAGATGATCACATGTCTTTGATTGAGTTTCCATATAATAATAGTTATCATTTTAGCATTGGGATGACACCGTTTGTAGCTCTTTATTGTAGAAGGTGTAGGTCTCCTATATGTTTGTTTGAAGTTTGTGAGGTTGATTTTATAGGGCCTGAGTTTGTGCATGAGGCTATGGAAAAGGTTCAACTTATGTGCAAAAGGTTGAAAATGACTCAATGTCGACAAAAGTCTTATTCCGATGTTAGATGAAGATAACTTGAATTTAATATTTATGATTGGGTCTACTTGAAAATTTCACCAGTGAATGGTGTGATGAGATTTGGAAAGAAAGGGAAGTTTAGTCCTCGTTATGTGCGCCAATATAAGATTTTGAGGCATATTGACAAAGTTGCTTTTGAACTTGAGCTACCTAATAATTTAGCATCGGTACATCCAATATATCATGTCTCTTTATTCAAGAAGTGTGTTGGACATCTGAAATAAATTGTACCTTAGGAAGGTTTGGGAGTTAAAGAAAATCTTTCTTCTGAAGAGGTTCGGGTTGAGATCAAGTCCGGAAGTTGAGAAAAAAAAGTTTCATATGTGAAGGTTCTTTTGGAGGAATCAATTTGTTAAGGGTGCTACTTGGGAGGCCAAAGCCCAAATGATGTCCCAATATCTTGATCTCTTTCCTCCTGCTCCTACTCTAGCTTGAGGTATTATTTCCTCAGAATAATGAATTTATTCATTATAATGTTTTCATATGCATGCATGATCATGAAAAACTTGATTTTTGATGTTATGACTATCTTGGAGTGATTCTCCATGCTAATGTGCATTATGATAAAATTTGCATCCAGGTTGGGTTTTTAGTTTCCCTCATACTCTATTCATGATGGCTTATGTCCCCTTTGAGGATGCATGTTCCCAAGGGGGAGATATTGTAACATTTTGGAAACTGGAATATTCGATCGAAATGGAAAAATGTAGATTTATGGTAATGAATTTTGTTCTATGAGTCTTATCGATTGACCATAGGAAGTCCTACGGGTTGTAGAAAGGAAATCGTAGGCCAGGAGTTGAGTTTTTGGAATTTCATGTTTTTTAAATTTTACCTATGAATTGACGAGATGAGCCATAGATGGAAATCGTAGAAAGTATTCAGAAATTTGATTTTGGACCTCTGGTGTATGAATGGATTTGATGGATCATAGTAGGTTCTACGGGTCGCAGAAGGGGTCTCGTAGAAGTGAACTAGACTTAGTTAACTTTTGTACGTTCTACCGAAGAGGTCAACATACCATAGATGGAACGACTGACCATAGAAAGGTCTCGTTGTAATTTATTGAGTTTTTGGGTTTTTGAAGTTTGTTCAACGGTTCATCAGTAGAGGCCATAGAAAGTTCTACGGACCAAAAATGCATACAGTAGGTACGTCCAACAGTTATTTTAATGGGTATATGGGTCTTTTTCTATACAATTAATGGCTACACTATGTCATTTTGACCCTAATTCTAAGTACTATAACTACCCTTGTATTCTTAAATCTACGAAAACCCTCTCATTCTCTTAAGTTCCCAAATCCCATCCAAATTCATCTCCTCATAATCCTCTAATGCTTCAAAGGAGAAATCTAGAGTTAAAGCTTCAAATCTTCTTTTTCCTTCATTTATTTTGGGCTTAGATCATCAAGGTAATGAGAATTCATCAATTGGTTCCATTCACCTATTAAGTCCCAAAAGATCTTAATTCTCCAAATTCAATTTCATAAAAATTTTAAGGTTTTCATCCAATTCTCTGTGAGTCTTAATTGTAATGATTCAATTATTTGATTTTAGTCTTATTATGAATGATTTGATTCATTTAAATATCTTCCAATGTATTTCATATAGATCCATGCATTGTTCATGATTATGAATTTGAATTTATGAAGATATGAGTTTATGAAAAAAGCTATGAGTTTATGAAATTTTATGCATGTTTATTGAAAGATGTTTTGTGATCTAAAGGTTTCTTTTAAAAAAATCGTCAATGAAATTGTGAAAGGGTTTCTCACATGTATGGAATCATGATTTGGTAAAAGCTTCTCTCACACATTCATGATTCATGATTTAAGGAGCTACTATATGATTTAAGGTTTGATTAGTAACTAAATTTTGTTTTTACTTGTATGATGTTATGTTTATGAAAATCACTATTCCATTAGGATTCTACTAAGAACCAAAAGAACTTTGAGATCGATGATCAAATAGGATAGTCTCTAGTAGCAACCTCTAGTTCAAACTACGTGCCCCCATAGGATTTTTGTTAAATGACATAGCTAGTGGATCCACAAATAGCATATGATATAGAATTCTACCTTGGTAAGTAAACTCTTTCTTCTTTGTATGGGAGTTACATTAGATTCCATGTTATAGATCGCATGGTCTATTATTGATGAAAGCTAATATCTCACAAAATGAACTAAGTTACCTTCGAAGGTGTTTATGAAGTTTTTATCATGTTTTAATATAGATTGTCCATGTTCATGATTTACATTTTCTCATGCATATCATGTTTTCCTTTATGTCCTCTAATGATCATGTTTTATGTTTTTATTCATATCTCTCATACTTCGTACATTTCATGTACTAATGCATACTTTTGCCTACATTATTTCATAATGTATGGTCTGACGCTTTTCCTCCCGCTCGTGGCTAGTGGATTTCTTAGTAGATTGAAGACTAAGTGCGTCCTCATATTCCGACGAACATGACCCTTGTGTTTATATTATTTTATTTCTTTAGTTTTTTTATGTTATTCGTGGTGTATAAGTTATGTCCTGACCACTTCTTTGATGTATTGAATTGACTTGTCAAAACTATGAGTAGACTTCCACTTTTATGTCAAACTCTTATATGATATGAAAGTTTCTACTTCAATTCTCACATTTTCTATTCTATTGTGTTGTATGTATGTCAAGTGGCTTGTGTAGGGACTCTCATGGTCTTATACTCCATGCCACATGTAGGGTGTACTTTTGGTCGTTACAAGGTTTCTCAAATATTTTCGATGGACTAGAGGTTCATTAGGTGACTCACTGAACATGACCAACGATGTTAATTGATATTCGCCAAAATTTCCACCAGTTGAAAAGATAATGGTCAGGTGACCTTTTAAATTTAAAATTTATAAATTCTTTCAAACCTTTGCCTTTCCTTCCATTCCTATAATATTAGTTAGTTTTATTTTGTGCATTTCTTCATCTTGTTGCACATTTTGCTTGTGTCTCTACGGATTCCAACATTGTGGTTTCGTTCTTTTCAAATATTAATCTATAACTAACTGAGGTTTGTTTACTTAGTTAATTTATGTCCTTTTTTAAAAATTTTGTGATCGTGTGATACGAATTGCTTGTCGGTCTTTCTATTGTTGTTGATCTATGCAATGTTAGTGGATTACAGTTTAGAAAACCTTATGAAGCATCTTAATTTGGCCCAATGATAGATTGGGTAATGTCTTTCTTATGGAAAAATCATCCAGTTATTCTTTCTTAACTAATTAGTGGGTAAGTTTGAGAACCCGGTTTGTGTGAAGTGTCATGGGTATATAGAAATTGGTGCTTTACTGTGGTTAATTGTGTTGTTATTGAGTTTCCGAGTCAAAATTCCAAAAAGGTTTAGAGCTTTTAATTTCTTATTCAATGAGCTCTATCAGGCTAGGCAAAGTTTTTTGAAGTGTTGCCGTTGTGTGCCTCTTATTATTGAGATGTGTGTGAAAATTTCTAGAACCTCATATGTATCTGGTGAGGTTGTGCTCGGCAAGTAACTAATGTGTTTTCCATCTCGTTGATTTTAGCCAAAAAACCTACAAGAATCTCTAAAATTTTTGGCGAGCTCCCTGCAGCTCGCAGAGAAAGCTCGGTGAGTCTCTAATCTCATTAGGCGAGTATCAGAGTGCATTTCTTCTTAGTTCTTATGGATTTTAATTATTTTTCAGTATCCCTTCACCCTATATGTGCTCATTTGTGCTCTATAATGTAGGCATGACTCGTACCAAAGTTCCTTAAGGAAGAATTATTCTCTAGATGATCCTCAACACATAAAAAGACAAACAAAGGTGGTCATCTTTTAACCCAATAAACGTCAACCTCCTATGTAACACAACTTTGAGCATGTAATTGGAAGAGGAAAGAGGATGGTTTTCGATATTAGAGTCGAGGAGGATAGCTAAACTTCTGGTTCAATTCAAGTCTCATGAAGTGACCATGAGGAAGTAGTTATGGATTCCCACTACTCTGGTCCACATTCCATTGTCTGAGGCAAAACCTCTAAAGATGAGATCGACTAAAAATCTCGTAGAAGCTTTTCATGACCCGCTTGCTAATGTGGTCCCTTGGGTGGTTGCTATAGTCACACCCCAATCTATGAATATGTTATAAATAGTTAGGTTGCACACCATCCTTGAAGAAAAACAGTTGTTTACATACAGAGTGGTTGACATATACATGGAAATATTAAGATCGATCTAGTTCCATCACTTCGAGAAGTTCACTCACACTCGAGATCCTCGTGTTCGTACATGGGTTCATGAGTTCTATGAAGGGTATGCTAGTTTGATACTGATGTAGAAGAGATGGATCCAACATGACTCGATCACTGCAGCTGAGGTGCATGAGAAGATGGTCAAGTGCAACGAGAATTATATAAATGGGGCTCTTGATTGCCCCATGAGAAGCCATCAGACATTGATGGATAATGTCACGACCCAGGGTACCCCCTAGATGTAACATGGCGTATAGGACCCCGAGAGACCCCATACAAGCCACTTATCATTCATAACATAAGAAATAGAACAAAATAAGTAAAACAACATTTCAAGTCCAAAGTTTTCATAAAAGTAAAGAGGAAGTCTAAAACACTTATCTCAATAGCCATCTAATACAATCGAATGAAATTGGGCCAAGCCCATACATAATGTCCAAAACTGGAAATATAAGAGGTAACTAAGAACAATGAAAGTCCATCCACGAAGCATGAGGACTCACTAAAGCTCGAGAACCTCGAAATCAACCACTAACCACAAAACTGAGAAACCTGACTGTCGGACCCTACATTTGGGGAAATGTAGGCAAGAATATGCGTCAGTATAAAACAATGTACCAAGTATGATAGTTGTGCATAAAACATTTAAATCATGCAAAAAGAGGAAATTTCATGACATGCAATTGACCAAGCTAAACATGATATAAAAAGGGTTAGAAAACATAAGTCATAAAACATGGTCAATGCAAGCTAAACATCATTAAAACGTTTGAACACATATGAGATACTTCTTGAAGTAACCTTAGTTCATTATTATTGTGGGAAGTAGCCTTAACCGACATACAGACCTTGTGAGCTATAACATGATCCCCCGATGTCTCCCACACCAAAAAGGGTTGTCCTACTTGCCAAAGTAAGGACCATGAACTTCTAGCTTTAGTGGATCCACTAGCTAATGACTATCTAGATAATTATCCTATGGGGGAACATAGGTAAGAGATAAGGAGATTGCTTCTAGAAACCCAGCCTCTACTAACGGGAGAGCCTCCATCTCAATATCCTCTCGGTGCTAAGCATAAATCCCACAGAATAGTCATTTCTTACTTGTTTTTATTATCCATGGAAGGGCATGTCATCTTGCCAATCCAAGGTAAGTCATCATCCATGGAGATGTATCATTCAATAACCAATCCAAGCTAGGTTTCATTAGGATAGCTCTTAATCTTTGATTCAATTAGGTGAGAAGACTTTTCAACCTTAGAATCCTTACTATGTGAGAAAACCTTTCACAATCATGCTTTCAGTTGTATATGAGAAATTCTTTCAACAACACAACAACAACACCATCATTGATACTTCACTCTCAAAGCATCCTTAAAACATTTGCATAGATTTCATAAGGAAATGCATAATTCCATTATTTACCTTTCAATGTTTAAATCCCACTTTCAATCATCAAACTTTAGAAAACATGGGTTATATATGGATTTCATCATAAATTTTATGCAATTCTATCAATACATGCTTAATTTCATAAAACTCTCATTTCATAATCAAAATCCCACATCACATGATCATAACTTGAAAACATGAGGATTACATGGGTTCATGGGGGAATCATCATAAAATAATAGTATTTCATCAATTCATGCATAAGAGATCATAATTCAATCATTTAAATCAATAATCAAGAGAACCATGACAATTGAAGAAAACCCTAACTCAATTGGGGATTTCTAACTTTGAAAATAGAGGAATTTGGGAACTCCATGAATGGAAGGAATCCATGGATGAAAACTATCATACCTCAAAGCCAATTGCTTATCTTCAATGGAGGAATTGAGGCTTGTCTTTAAACCCTAGGTTGAATCCTTCTTCTTCAAGCTTTCTAGAGAGAGAAATATTTGAGAGTTCTTCTTTTGGTGAATTTGAAGAGAATGAAGTGAATGAACTAATTTGTGGGTTGGAATCACTTATATAGGGGTCTTAGTGAAGGGTAAAATGACGTAGTATAGAGATAACATAATTAGGAAAACACCCTACAACCCCTAAACTTAACTGCCAGTCCACGATCATGGCCACGACCGACAGAACGTGGTCAGGACGATGGTCCGTCCTGCATGACCGTCGTTCGTGGTCAGAAACATGGGTCTGGGGGATCTGGACCATAGGCCCTCAACCACAGACCGTGGTCCCACCAACGGTCCGTTGGTTCAGGCCGTGGTTCCAACTTTTGACCCCCTTTTTGGGTGCCATCCACGGACCACACCTACGGTCTGTGGTCCCATCCACAGGCTGTGGGTGGCTTCCGTTGGTTGGCTCTAGCAGCTTCTGAAAAATGTTGTCTTACCCTCTTTTGAATCCAGGGTGTTACAATATCTCCCTCTTAGGATCATTCGTCCTCGAATGAGATTCAAGCTAGTACTAAATGAGTAGGAGAGGAACTAATAACCCAATCATCAATGCAACTTCATCTACATGCATATAACCAAGGATGAATTATCGACCCCAAGCTAAGACGTAATCAAAATATCATAAGAGGGGTGGAACTAAATCTAACAGCCCATCATGCATGCAATACACATATCCGAGGATGAAACATCAACTCCAAGCTGAAAAATTCTCATATCATCATATCATGTAGTCTACATGCAATTCATACTCAAATGCACATAAACATGTAGAAATCACTCAAATTGACTCATTTTTCTAAAAAATTAAAGCATTTCATGAATCATGCATAGTAAGGAAATCATGGAAACATTCAAGACAGATGACTCCAAAACAAAGAGTGAACCATGAGGAACTCATTACCTCAAGCTAGAGTAGGAGTAGAAGGAAAGAGATGAGGATATCGGGACATCATATCGGCCTCAGCCTCCCAAGTAGCACCCTCAACTAACTGATTCCTCCACAACACTTTCACGGAAGCTACTTCTTTATTTCTCAACTTCTTGACTTGCCGGTCTAAAATCTCAACCGGAACTTCTTCATAAGAAAGATTCTCCTTAACTCCCAACCCTTCTAAGGGAATTATGGATGTCGGATCACCAACATATTTCTTCAACATAGACATGAAAAACCGGATGCACCGATGCCAACTCATTAGGCAAATCTAATCCATAAGCTACCTTACCGACGTGTCTCAAAATTTGATATGGGCCTACATATCGGGGACTAACCTTCCCTTTCTTACCAAACCTCATTACACCCTTCATGGGTGAAATTTTCAAGTAAACCCAATCATGAACATCAAACTCAAGATCTCTTCTTCTTACATCAACATATGACTTTTGCCAACTTTGAGCCGTTTTCAACCTTTCTCTAATAAGTCAAATCTTCTCTATAGCCTCATGTACCAACTCGGGACCTATTAGGGTGACTTCACCCACCTCAAACCAAACTATAGAAGATCTACACCTCCTACCATATAATGCCTCAAATGGATCCATATCAATACTCGATTGATAGCTATTGTTATAAGCAAACTCAATCAATGGCAAA
>JAJONR010032098.1:0-12500 GCA_029582245.1 Solanum etuberosum
TAAACACAAACACACCTGGTTTATAAAGGTATGTGCAAAGGTCTTTGAAGAACCTATCCCAAATTGGTTCTTAAACTGGTGGTCATACCACGGTCCGAAGGTCAAGATATTGCCGTCCCCATTTCTCTCATTATACAAAGCATGGGCTAAAGTTTCGCCCCAACTAAGTGAATTATACCTAGTTGATCATAATAGCTATCTAGAAAAAATTGACCAAATCTATTTCTTTATCGAATTCTCTATCCCATGGATCCATAAATGGGTTCCTGAATTAGGATTCACTGAAGAACAGATTCCAGGATTATATCGGACCTACTATAATAATTTTTGGGACAAATTAATGAAGAAGGATCCCAAGACTAAGACGTTATACGGACAAGAACTTTTGGATTCAATTAAAGAAAAAATCCAAGAATACACCACCACGCCACAAAAGGTCTTTGACACTTCAGTTAAACATATGGCAAGACGCATCTCCATTCAAGAAGGAGATAAAAATGAAATGATTGAAAAATATTTAGAAGAAGTGAAGAAAGATTTGCTCCTCTCTCTAGGACAAATTGATAAATCAGACACTTCGATGCGAAGTGAATCGAGCAATGATAACGAGACTACTGATCCTCAGCCTCCCTATACAACAAAAGAGCTAACGGAAGATGATATCGCCCGAACAGAAGAATTCCTCAAAAAACTAAAGGGGAAAAAATCAATTTGATAAAAGGTGCAGCCGCCACTACAGAAGAACGGCCCCACAAAACAGTAGAAAAACTGTACACACAGTAGATACACTGTGCATGGGACCCACATATGGGACCCTTTCTCACTGTACATGATTCTTTCTATTTTCTTTTCTTTTCTATAAATAAGAGCCCTCATTTGTATAGAAGGGAAATAAGTTTTAGAAAAGCTCTCTCTCTTAGATCTTCTCTCTAGAAAATTCTCTCTTTTGTAAATTTCTGAAGATAAAGAAAAATAAACGAGGAATCGTTTGCAACCTTCTCGATCCAAGGTAAATTATTTAAATTTCAGTCTTTTCTTATGCCCTCTCTCCCTAGCCGTGACTATGTCTGGCTAAGGAATCCATATCTATGTTGACTAAATAAGATATATTACATGAACTCCATAAACTTCGTCCTAGACTTTACTAAAATATAAAAGATCATGATATAGCTTCTTAGCTTGGTTCTGAGATGGTGGTACAGTCGATATAATACTACTTCTGTTAAGCTCTCCTAGCAAGCTGTGTCAAGGACGTTAAAGCCCGTGGAGTTAGTGGCGCCACAGGCCGAAAAATAGTTAGAATTGCTAGATCTGAGCTCAACACGAAGCATGTATTATTATCATGACAGGCCCTTTGCTCAGGTAAAAGTTTACCATACAGCTATCGAGTATAACATGATCTTGCATATTTTCGTTCTTATTCTTAAATAAGGATATGAAATGACCACGAGTCTGGATGGCTTGGCGGACTACCGCCATACCCCTGGATCCTGCGGTTAATGTATATTTCTCCGTTTTATAAAAATCTTTCTCGAGATTTAGCCCCATTATATTTTGAAATTTAAAATTCAATTATTAATATCTTATGTAGTTATTTAATGATAAAAATAATAATTTTAAAAAATATTTTCTATTAAAATAAATAAGTAAAAGAATAAATTATTTTCATTTATAAAAATTGAGAGAGTAATTAAATTAATTTCAAATTAGATTTAGGAGAAAACAAAAAGTGAGAAAAAGGGGAAAGAGAAAAGTAAGAAAGAGAAACAAAGGCCAAGAAGAAAAATAAAACATGGACCCCACAGGTGAGAATATAATATCAACAAAATAATATCTCTCATACAACTAGTACAAGTTGTACCTCGCACATATTAAAAGTTTTCATAAATCATGATAGACATATTGAATTTACTACATAATTATCAATGATGTTGATGTGTATGTATTTGTCATGAGACTCATGGCACAAAATTAGAGTCATGAAGGCAACTACCCTAACCCTCCTTGTAGGTAAGCCAAATCATATGCGAAGAAAAACAACATAGAATACGTGTAAAAGTAATTCAAATTAGAACACCATATTCTAAATCTCAGAATGTTTTGTAAATAAAGCAATAGTACATAAACATATATCACAAGGCTCAATGTTACGTGCACAAGAACTTTTTATTACAAAGAAAAATAACAAATCTAGTACATCAGTTGTCTAAAAACCTAGTAAGACAAAAGTGAAAGTAAAGAAGGAATCAGTAGGTTCTCCAAATGTAAGGAGCACACTTCGAATGCGTATCAACAACAACCACAAACGAATCAAGAATTATATGAATCTTTGGTGTTAGGATTGGCATATAAAAAGATGCAACAATATTAGTTTGAGTACAACATCAAATAATCTAATTTAGTACTTCTACCTAAAATTTCTCCTAACCCCTATCATTCTTTAGACAATAAGTTACCACTCAAGCTAAGTTTGAAAAAAAGTAATCAATAACCTATCTCAAAGCTTAAATGTTAAGCCACAAACCATAAATTTTCCTTTTTCATATGGAAAACGCTCACAATCTATCAAAAATACAATCTTTTTGAAAAATGAGTCCATAAATACTCATATCGTAACATAAAGACTTGTGTCAAAAAGTCAACCTTGAGACCCATCGTTGAAACAAAATTTTCCATCGGAAACCTTGTACCCGTAATAATGAACTCAAACCAATTTCATTGAAAATAGAGTTTAAATCGGACTTCAAAACCCCAAGTTGCAATCATAGTAGGAAAAAATAATAAGTTGCATTTTTCATTCACGATAAAGTAACAAAATAAACGATTAATCAACTGGAAAAAATCATATGAAAGGTTAAAAACTTACCACTATGAATAAATCTTGAAAAGCCCTCTAAAATCGCCTCAATCCATGGTCAAAATCTCCAAAATGGAATTTAGAACGAATGGGGTCGATAGGGGAAGAGTCACAGAAGCCACTAATGTAACTCTGCTTCGCGGAAGCTACAGGTTTCTATAAGCGCGGCATTGCCATGGCAGGACTTTCTCTATGAAGATGATCCGTAAGAGAAACCAATTCAATCTGAAGTGACCTATTAGAATGGTCAAATAACCATTTCAGGGTCTTCTTGACCAAATATACCGTGGTCAACATTAAACATTAGAAACTCAAGAAATCCCTCCCAAGGGTTCAAAATGCTTCTGAATGCCTCAAGAATCGTGTCGAACTCCAACTAAGCCATTAATCACCCTCTAGACTTGGTGGAAATATCAAAACTCAAATTCGACCTCCTCAACTCTAAATGTTGAATCGGGTCAGACCTTTCTAGTTTCCAACTTGTAAAACTGAAATGCTACTCGAAATGCATCTGATCACCTCGAGCATTGTTCCATCGATCCTCGCAAGTCAAAAATAGCTAACCACAACCATTAGGAGGTTTAAAAGGAGCGTAAATCAAAGAAGAACGACCTTGATAGTCGTGACAATATCTTTAAAGTACCTTTAAGAGGTTGACTTTTTATTTCAATTATCTTTTAAAGTAAAAAACATATGCCTAAATTTTAATTTCATCTAGCTTTTGTATTGATTCAAATATCACTATATTTTCACTAATTTGTTGATGGATTTTGTTCAAATTACCCCAAATCGATTGTCCATATCCAATACATATCTGAAACTCACGCCCACCACCTTGTCGTGTTAATACGGGTGTAAAATTCGAAGTAAAGAATCCGTGAAACATAGCTTTCATCTAATGAAATGTTAAGAGTATCCAAAAACTTATACGGGTAAGGGAAAATTATTTATTTTCCATATAGTTTTAGGGGAAATTTTGGCTAATTCCAGTAGTCTCATCCTACTCATTTTTCTTTCTATTTTTTTCTTGTCATTTCTCTTTCTTCTTCAAAAAATTTCTTTAAGCTTAATTAGAAAAAAAATTCCGCTAAACTCAATCAGTTTGAAGCTCCTTTTTTAGAAAAATATTTTTAAAATTCATCAAAAATGAAATAAATCATAATACAAAATGGAACACAAAGAAAAATCTTTTAGTGGTGAACTAGTGGTCAATCCCTCAATTGAGAAGTGCAATGAGTGAAATCTGACATCAATTGACATTACTTTTATTATTACATATTAGAAAAATACTAATTGAAAAGTTATCGACTAAAATCGTGTCAAATTCGTATTATATTGTTGATTAATAATTATATTCTTTAGATTGGATGAGATTACCGTTCGTTATAAAAATAGGTTTATTGGAGAAAATTCCAAAATATACACATAACTAGATTTTCTTGAAATTGTAGCATCCGGGCTAGTTTGCACCCACCTTGACTAATTTCATAGGGTACCCATACTCTCTAATATCGTAGGAATCGGGTAATTCTATTCACCAAAGCTTGGACAAATGATAGAAAATCACAATATTTTTGTGTGGCGCTTGAATTTGGAGTGGAGACCTCATAACTTTCAACTCACTATATTGATCAATGAATCCTTCACATGTTATTCACAAACCTTAAGTTTATGTTAATCGCACTTACTCTAACGACGTACCTATGAATGATGTGTCAGACGACAGTGAGAAAATGGGAACAAACCACATGTAACGATCTTTTTTATTTGATAAAAAGTTGAAGGATACATATAACTTGATTGACTAGACTTAAATAAGATATCCTTCATATATTATTTAAATGAAAACTGTAACATAAATAGATGAACAATGAACGACAACCTAACTAGGAAGCTCTATTTAAAGAAAGGATGACAAAATAGTGATAGAAGAATATAGAAGTACAACATTATCAGTTGACGTCCTAAGGATGCCCATCATTCTCTTCTCCAGCATTGTTTTCATTAGCACCAGCTTGATTTAAAACATTCTTATCTACATGTTCATTGAGTTTTGTCTTCCTTTCATTAAGTTTAGTCTGCTTCGCATCAAATAGCTTTAACAAGCCTTTAGTTTCTCTAGCATCTAGTTCATACAAGCTTTTTCCCTGAACAAGTTGGTTGAATAGGTTCTCCATTTCCTTCTCCTCAGCCGCCTGCTCTATTTTTCCAATATATTTTTCCCGAGCATCAATTTTTCGTTGAAGGTAGGTTTCTTGTGTAAACAACTTAATTTGTCATAGGTACTCATCGTAAGCTAAATACTCATTTACTGTGACATTAGCCTGGGTTAAACAAGGCCAAGCAAAAGCTTTAGTTTCCTCAGATTTAAAAGCAACCAAACTGACTTTTATATCACATAGAATAGAAAGTTCTTCTGCTTGATTTGCATAGTGATGCTAATCTTTTATCTAAAATTACTTTTCTCGCACTCTCATCGAGATTCCTAGTATTCCTACACCTTTTTTTAGTCAAGTGACTCATAGTTGGTACAAACAAAAAGAAGCAAAGTAGAAGAGATATATATATAAGTGAGTACCTATATGTGAATATAGGCAAGGAGTGTTTGACTGCCTGATAGGACTGCATAAAGTTGATTGAGATAATTTGACCAAATTTAGGAATTGTTTTGTTGACCAAATATGAGTTTTATGGTATTTATTTAATTATTTTCTTAAGTAGATATTAAAATCCTAATACTGTATCTTGAATATTGTGAAATAATTTTATTTCCATAAAAGAAAAAGGGTTAAATTGTCCTTGTACTTTTAGCCGAGGGGCAAATTTTATCTTTCGTTAAAAGTTGTGTTGTTTGTTGCCTCTGTTGTTTCCCAAAGGTGGCCTTTCCACATTTCAACCTATGTTGCTTGGATTCGGGTGGGGATAGTGGTGATTTTACAATGTACGTGACTATTGCAAATGACATAAGAGGCCATGATAGGTTTATCGAATTTATTACAGAATCACTAACGATGTTGATCTGTATATATCTATCAAGACATAAAATTTGGGTCATGATGGTAGCTACCCTAACCCTCCTAGTAGGTAAGTCAACCCTACATAAGCATCATAGTATAAAAGTGAAAGTAATTCTATTAAGAACACAAAAGTCTAAATCTCATAATCTTTTATATATACAGTAACAGAACATAAATTTAATCATAAGACTCATAGTTATGTGCACAAAATCTTTTGATTACAAGAAAAAATGAGAAGTCTAGTACATCAACTTTGTAAAAAGCTAGTAAGACAAAATTGAAAGTAAAGGGAGAATCAGGCAGGGTCTACGGATGCAAGGAGCTCACTAAGATCCATATCAACAATAACCACGATTGAATCAAGAACTGTGTGAATCCTTAGTTTTATGATCTGCATTAGAAAAGATGCAACAATAGTAGTTTGAGTATAACAACAAATCATCTTATTTAGTACTTTTATCCAAAAGTTTGTCCAGCCCACTACATATTTTACTTGATAAGTTACCACCCAAGCGAAATTTCAGAAAATTAACTAATAACCGGTAACACTCCAAAAATTCTAAGATAAAACTCGAATCATTTTGTAACACCTCACAACTCTACTCTTCAAATCTAAATCATTCGTCGTAAGTATATGAGCTTCAACCGAGTGATGTACTACTTGATCATGTGTTTTAAGGTATTTTACCAAGTGTAGAAAGGGTAACTAAGTGATCTAGGGTCATAAGGGACCTCAAACACCAAGCCAAGTTAAAATCATTCCTATCGGCTAAGTTCTCACATGAGTTCATATAAAGTTCAACTTTAAAAAATACTATCTCTCAGCATATAACTAACTAGGTGTCCTATAACTATAAAATTAAAGGTCTATGAGTATTCTTTCCAACGCCACCATTCTTAATTTGAGTTTAGAGTAAAAAGTTATGGTCATTTTATGGGAACATATCCGGGCTGGGAAATTCGACGGGACACCTGCCCATTTGGCAACTCACCGAATGGGTTGGCAAATATCAAAATTAGCTTGCCGAATTTTCCCAAAATCCTTAAGTCTCTGTGTTCTTTGGCGATCTAAAGCCACATTTGGTGAACCACCAAATATTTCGGCGAGGAGACCTCCTGATCACCGATTTTACCGACGAGATTTATTAAAAGGTCATTTTCTTTGATTTTTATGGTCTTCTTACGTTCTTAGAAGGTTCTTGACCTTTTACCATCAATCAACTTTCCTAAGTCCATCTTACAACCTAATAACATCATTATATGTATAGCAACTCTCAAAATCCCCAATTCTCATTATTCTAAAGATCAAGAACTCCAAGAAAGGATTTCTCCAACTTCTCAAAATCTAAAGGCTTCAAGTTCAAGATTCTCTTCAAAAATCCTATAATTTTCAATCCAAGATTCTTCTCCACTCTTCATCTCCAAGAAAACTTCAAGGAAGATAAAAGCTAGGGTTTCAAGTGTTTCAATCAAGTTCTTCTTCAAAGTCCTTTAAGAACTTTATTCTTCCAGGTATGTAAGGATAATCATAGTGATGGAATCAGTTCGTCCTTACGCTCGACATCTAAATTCAGTCAGTAAAAGTTTAATCTAGGATTATACAATTAGATTCGAGAATTCCTTAGATGAGTTATATTATTGATTATGAAGTTGTAAATTCTTGATTATGAGTTTATATATATCATGCATTGAGATCTTTGTGTTGTTTTTCAAGTATATATTTCCACATGAACCCCATTTACTAAGTTTTCGATGAGAACCTTTTAATCAAACATTTTTCCGTAAATTAATTTTGAGAAGTTATAAGTGAGTTCAAGAGTAAAGTTTAAAGTATAATTTTTTAGTAGAGTTTAAGGAAACTAAATGATTCCCAGATGTATCATTTTTACATTGAGAAAGAGAACAATTTTCAAAAAAGTATATGAGTTTTAAAGACAAAGTTATAGAGTAGTTACTTCTTAAAGAGGTCCTTTTGCGAACTTATCTCAACCCATAGAGAGTATTTTTACTTGAGCATTAAGTTATATATCTTGAGAGTAGTATTAGGCACCGATATGAGGAAGAGTTCAGACAACTCACATTCTCCATAAACCACGTAGCTGGCGTAGGTGAGGATCGTACCAACTTTTGGGTTACTCCTAACTGCCTTTGAGCAGACCTTTTAGATGGATCCATGAATTGAGTTTGTTCTATACCCCGGCAAGGTATAGGGCAGTTCTGTTGTAACACCTTAGAAATCAAACCTGGACGTTGCAGCAGGAAAACAGAAAAAATTGGTGGACCACAACAGGGTTCACAAACCGTAAAAGGAACCACGGTCCGTCAGCCTGCCCGTGGTTCACGCCCAGCCCAGAAGTGGTGGACCACGGAGCCCTTCACGGGTCGTGGACCACCACACGAGCCATGGGGAGGCTCGTGGAGGTGAGATAGAACCTCCCAAGCTCAGGCATCAGACCACGAAGCCCTCCACGGGCCGTGATCTTAATGACGGGTCGTGGGAGGGTCTGTGAACCTGAACCAACGGACCACAGCCCAACTGAAGAACCACGGTGACCTTCACGGTCCGTGGTCCTTCACACGGACCGTGGTAGGGTCCGTGGTCGGCCTCCTCCCAGAACCAGTAGCCACTAACTAGCAGACCACGACCCACACATCGTAAAGTTTAAATTACAATTTTTTAGTAGAGTTTAAGGAAACTAAATGATTCCCAGATGTATCATTTTTACATTGAGAAAGAGCACTATTTTCATAAAAGTATATGAGTTTTAAAGACAAAGTTATAGAGTAGTTACTTCTTAAAGAGGTCCTTTTGCGAACTTATCTGAACCCATAGAGAGTTTTTTTACCGGAGCATTAAGTTATATATTTTAGGAGTAGTATATGGCACCGATATGAGGAAGAGTTCAGACAAATCACATTCTCCATAAACCACGTAGCTGGCATAGGTGAGGATCATACCAACTTTTGGGTGACTCCTAACTGCCTTTGAGCAGACCTTTTAGATGGATCCATGAATTGAGTTTATTCTATACCCCGGCAAGGTATAGGGCAGTTCTGTTGTAACACCTTAGAAATCAAACCTGGACGTTGCAGCAGGAAAACAGAAGAAATTGGTGGACCACAACAGGGTTCACAAACCGTTAAAGGAACCACGGTCCGTCGATCTGCCCGTGGTTCACGCCCAGCCCAGAAGTGGTGGACCACGGAGCCCTTCACGGGTCGTGGACCACCACACGAGCCATGGGGAGGCTCGTGGAGGTGAGACAGAACCTCCCAAGCTCAGGCATCAGACGACGGAGACCTCCACGGGCCGTGATCTTAATGACGGGTCGTGGGAGGGTCTGTGAACCTGAACCAACGGAACACAGCCCAACTGAAGAACCACGGTGACCTTCACGGTCCGTGGTCCTTCACACGGAACATGGTAGGGCCCGTGGTCGGCCTCCTCCCAGAACCAGTAGCCACTGACTAGCAGACCACGACCCACACGTCGTAAAGTTTAAATTATAATTTTTTAGTAGAGTTTAAGGAAACTAAATGATTCCCAGATGTATCATTTTTACATTGAGAAAGAGCACTATTTTCAAAAAAGTATATGAGTTTTAAAGACAAAGTTATAGAGTATTTACTTCTTAAAGAGGTCCTTTTGCGAACTTATCTCAACCCAGCATTAAGTTATATATTTTGGATGTAGTATTGGGCATCGATATGAGGAAGAGTTCAGACAATTCACATTCTCCATAAACCACGTAGCTGGCGTAGGTGAGGATCATACCAACTTTTGGGTGACTCCTAACTGCCTTTGAGCAGACCTTTTAGATGGATCCATGAATTGAGTTTGTTCTATACCCCGGCAAGGTATAGGGCAGTTCTGTTGTAACACCTTAGAAATCAAACCTGAACGTTGCAGCAGGAAAACAAAAGAAATTGGTGGACCACATCAGGGTTCACAAACCGTAAAAGGAACCACGGTCCGTCGACCTGCCCGTGGTTCACACCCAGCCCAGAAGTGGTGGACCACGGAGCCCTTCACGGTTCGTGGACCACCACACGAGCCATGGGGAGGCTCGTGGAGGTGAGACAGAACCTCCCAAGCTCAGGCATCAGACCACGGAGCCCTCCACGGGCCGTGATCTTAATGACGGGTCGTGGGAGGGTCTTTGAACCTGAACCAACGGACCACAGCCCAACTGAAGAACCACGGTGACCTTCACGGTCCGTGGTCCTTCACACGGTCCCTGGTAGGGCCCGTGGTCGGCCTCCTCCCAGAACCAGTAGCCACTGACTAGCAGACCACGACCCACACGTCGTAAAGTTTAAATTATAATATTTTAATAGAGTTTAAGGAAACTAAATGATTCCCAGATGTATCATTTTTACATTGAGAAAGAGCACTATTTTCATAAAAGTATATGAGTTTTAAAGACAAAGTTATAGAGTAGTTACTTCTTAAAGAGGTCCTTTTCCGAACTTATCTCAACCCATAGAGAGTTTTTTTACTTGAGCATTAAGTTATATATTTTGGGAGTAGTATTGGGCACCGATATGAGGTAGAGTTCAGACAACTCACATTCCCCATAAACCATGTAGCTAGCGTAGGTGAGGATCGTACCAACTTTTGGGTGACTCCTAACTGCCTTTGAGCAGACTTTTAGATGGATCCATGAATTGAGTTTGTTCTATATCCCGGCAAGGTATAGGGCAGTTCTGCTGTAACACCTTAGAAATCAAACCTGGACGTTGCAGCAGGAAAACAGAAGAAATTGGTGAACCACGACAGGGTTCACTAACCGTAAAAGGAACCACGGTCCGTCAACCTGCCCGTGGTTCACGCCTAGCCCAGAAATGGTGGACCACGGAGCCCTTCACGGGTCATGGACCACCACACGAGCCATGGGGAGGCTCGTGGAGGTGAGACAGAACCTCCCAAGCTCAGGAATCAGACCCCGGAGCCCTCCACGGCCGTGGGAGGGTTTGTGATCCTGAGCCAACGGACCACAGCCCAACTGAAGAACCATGGTGACCTTCATGGTCCGTGGTCCTTCACACGGGCCGTGGTAGGGCCCGTGGTCGGCCTCCTCCCAGAACTAGTAGCCACTGACTAGCAGACCACGACCCACACGACGGACCGTGGTCCTAGTAACGGTCCATCGTTACGTCCGTCGTCCGCCTCCGTTATGTTTTAAGTGGGGTCGGTTTGGTCCTTTCCCATGTGTTAGACCTCTAAACTACGTCGTTTTACTCGGTTTAAGCCTAATAACCTAGTCAGAGCATAACCAAAACCAGTATTCACCCAAAATTAATCGATTTGAGAGCCCAAAAGGAGAAAAAAGTCAACCAGACCCTCTAGAGCACGCAACATATTTTCCTCAGTTCCAGCCTCGAAATCGAAGGATTTCTCTGTAGATTTCGTCACCAGGTATGTGGGATTTCACTAGTGGATTCCTTTCTTCCGCTAGGTCCCTAGAATTTAGTCAGATTCTTGATTCTCTATATCATGTTTAGACCTAGGGTTTCTAAAACCTTGGAGAATTGTTGTGAATTAGCTGTTATAGTGTTCCTAATCAGATTACCATGTTTTTGTGAATTCGTTCCTTAGTTCCTTGAATGAAACTCAGAACCCTAGTTGTGTAGATTCTCTTAGTTCATGAATTACACTTGCTAGGTCATATTAACAGATATACATGCTCCAGTTTCGAATGCTTCGTTGTCAGTTCCTAAATGTTGCATTCGCATATTTGCATGTCAGAACATTGAGCTATCCAGTATTTCATTTATGTTGTGGCTTACACATTTCTAGTTAGGAGTAGACTTAGCACCTAGTTGAACTAGGGTTCAGCATACCCTCATAGTCCTAGAACTACGTGCCCTTGTAGGTTTATAAGTCCCCTCTGTGGGCATCAGATTTAATGATCACGTCAGTCATGCCTTTATACCCCTGGCAAGGTATATTGGGTCCTCTCGATGGGGCGTATACATCGGACTCCATGTTTAGCTCACGTGGTTTTATGTCGGTTAATAGTAGCTCCCACAGTCAGACTTTAGTGCATTTGACCAGGTTTTCAGTTACACTTCAGCATTTAGTCTCAGTATGTCATGTTCATGATTAGTACTTGGTAATTGCATTTAGCTCTGGCTTCAATATATTTCAGCATTTACATTCAGTTCAGATTATATCATTGCTCAGTATTCTTTGTTCAGCTATATTTTATATCCTGCATGCTCAGTACATTTCAAGTACTGACGCATACTCTGTGCTACATCCTTTCATGATGTAGGTTCAGGTACTCAGCATCCAGATCACGCATAGATCGGTTTCTGATCTATTTCAGTAGCTTCAGTGGTGAGTACTCATACTTCGAGGAAAATAGGCATGTTTTTCATTTTCAGTCTTTTATTTCAGTTTCAGTTTTTCTAGAGTTAGCTGGGGGCATGTCCCAGTAAATCTAGTCAGTAGAGGGTTTTTCAAACATAGTATTAGACTCACCTTTAGTTTTTGAGTGATGGTCCAGTATCACTAAACTCATAGTACTTTACATATGTTCATATTAGTATTGGGTATTCCCCATCTTTTAGTTAACTATTGTTTTAAGCTTCCGCATAGTATATCTTTATTCAGTTGTTTA
>JAJONR010032098.1:17500-20000 GCA_029582245.1 Solanum etuberosum
TATGTGCTTTGCCTCTCCCTCTTCCTCTATTAGAGGAAGAACTTCCAGATGTCCTCATCATCCTGCTATTTAAGAGACAAAGAGTTATTAACTTAAATATTGTCTAGTAAGAAGATCGGAAAGACTATTATCTATTCCCTTTTTATAATGTATCTCAAAATCGAACGGTGCCAACAAAGCTTGCTATCTTGCAAACATTTGTTTAGAAACATCATATTTCACGTCTTTACTAAAGATGAATTTAGCTTCTTGACAATCAGTTTTTATGACAAACTTTTAATTATATAAGTCATCTTGAAATTTCAAAACACTTTTGACTATAGCCAATATCTCTTTAGCTACAGTGGCATAATTTTTCTGGCTATTATTCCATTTTCCAGAATAAAACTGGATAAGATATTCTTGCCCTTTATTAGGAGAGATTTGTTTTAAAATTCCTCCATAGCCAATGTCTGAAGCATCTGTTTCCACTATATTTTGCCAATTTGGATTAGCTAAAGTGAGACAGGGTAGGTTATTAACCTTTTTCTTGATATGTTTTACTGCTTCCGAGTGGTCCTTCGACCAAGATTGAGGATTTTTTTTGAGTCTATCATATAAAATGGTCGTATCTCTGGCTAGGTCTTTTATAAAAGGGAAAATATAATTTAAGCTTCCTAAAAATCGTTGGAGCTGGGTTTTATCAGTTATGATATCAGGGAACTTGGAAGCAAATTCTATACTTCTTTGAATAGGAATTATTTTTTCTTTTTATATATTGTGTCCTAAAAACCTAACATTCATTTGAAAAATATGCATTTTTGGTTTAGATATGACCAAGCCATTTTGGATAATAATTTTCTTAAATAAATCAACGCGTTTAAAGTGCATTTCCAAAGTTTTTGAAAATACTAAGATATCATCTATCTAAACAATAATAAAATTTCTAAAAGGGTTAAAAATATCATTCATAATCTTCTGAAATTTTGAAGGGACATTTTTTAAACCAAAAGGTATGACATTCCATTCATATTGTCCCATTGGAACATTAAAAGTTTTTTTATATTTATCTTCTTCAAAAAATTGGATTTGCCAATAACCTAATTTTAAATTAAATTTTTAAAATATAATAGCATCATGAAGTCGATCTAGCAAATCCTTTTTATTAGGAATAGGATATCTGATCCATTTTAAAACTTTATTAAGAGGTTTATAATTCATAACCAATCAAGGCACTCCTCGTTCCTGCTCAGCCTGTTTATTAACATAAAAATCAGTACAGGACCATTGAGACTTTGAGGGACTTATTAATCCCTTCTGCAAAAGAGTATTAATTTCTTTTTTACATAGGTCTAAATATTCGGAATTCATTTGACAAGGTCTTGCCTTAGTGGGAATATTATCCTCAGAAAATTCTTCTTCGTATGGAAGGCTAACCACATGCCTTTTCCTTTCCCAAAATACATTTGGATGATCCCCACATATTTGTAAAGAGAATTGATTCTTTAAATTTTCAATTTTTCCCTGGATTTTAGGATTTTGTAAATTCTCTTCTATAGTGAGGCTACAAATCTCATTTTTAAGAAAATCTATTTGTTTATTTTTTAAAGAAATCATATCTTTAACTTCATTTACAAATTTTGAAAATGGCTGAGATATAAAATCTATTCTTATTTTTCTTCCTTCAAAAGTACCAGTTATTCCGGTCTCATCGCATAGGGTTATAGGATATATATGCCAAAAAAAAGGCATTCCTAAGATAATTTAGTTAGAAATGTTTTTTATCAACACAAAACTTTCAGGCATACAAATATTATTTGTGCATATATAAGCTTTAGGAATTTTATATTCAATATCCATTTTATGTCCGCTAGCATTTCGAAGACTATGAGTAGTCTTTTTAAAATATCTTGACGGAATTAATCCTTCCTAAATATAATTTAAATCATCTCCACTATCAATAAGAGCAATAAAATCTTTTTTTCAAGTAATAATCAATAAAAAGCGTTATTTTTGCCAAGGGTTTATGAGTTGTAATGAGCTCGATAGTTTCTAAAAATAAATTCTTATTATCTGTAAACTCATTAGGAATATCAGGAAGATTATCTTCAACCATAACCTGTTTCCCATGATGATGATTATCATCCTTATTTTCTATATAAGTAATTCTCTCATCAAGAACCATATTATGATTTTTGAGATAAAATATTTCTTTTTTGAGATTATTAATCTCCTCAACCAAATCTTGAATTGTAGTGGGAATATGATCCCTTTGAGACCTAAGTTTTAGATGTCTCTTTACTTCTGCCATAGTATAAGCATTATCATGAGTGGGATTTTCTTTAGAAATTTTAGTATTACTAGTGGAGGTACTAGTACTACCAATTTTGTCAATAATTTGGGAACTTAACATTAGATCATCAATCATCTTGAGCATCTCTACCCAATTATCATTACTGATAACATTGATATTTAAATCTTTGAATTGAGAATACAACTGATAGAATTCATCCTTGTCCTT
>JAJONR010032098.1:25000-27987 GCA_029582245.1 Solanum etuberosum
ATGGGTGTTGTTGTTTCCTTGAGTAATACTTGATTATTATTGATTGTGTGGCTTCAAAAGTGGTTCGGAAGGGGAAGACTTGACTATTGGAGTGATTGTTGATTGATTTAAGGCAAGTGGCTTCCTAACCTTGTATTCTAGTTTGAATTTGTATGCTTCCTTTGTTGATTTCGTATTGGGAGTAATGGGAATGAGGTGAAAGGTTTGAATTGTCCACTTGCTATATCTAAATGAATAAAAAGGGGTTGAAATGAAAAAGGTTATGTGTTGAACATGATGATGTGAATTGCCTTAATGTAACTCTTATTGATTGATTAATGAAATGTTTGAAAGCATGAATGTGGATTTGAATTGTGCAAATTGTTGTCTCTTCTCTATGGTGTGATATTACTTGTGTGTTTTGATCGTTGAACACCGTGATGATTATTATGTCGAGTTCTTTGCCGGGGAGTGTTATTATGCCAAGGTCTTTGCCGGCCAGTGTTATTATGTCGAGGTCCTTGCCGGCGAGTATTATTATGTCGAGGTCTTTGTCGCGAGTGTTATTATGCAAAGGTCTTTACCGGTGAGTGTTATTATGCCGAGATCTTTTCCAGTGAGTGTTAATATGTCGAGGTCTTTACCAGTGAGTGTTATTATTCCGAGGCCTTTTCCGGTGAGTGCTATCATGTCGAGGTCTTTGCCGGAGAGTATTATCATGCTGAGGTCTTTGCTGGCAAGTGTTATAGAGCCGATGGGAAATTGTTCCGTTTAGTGATAATCATTTTTACTTTGTACACTTGATGCTTATGCATGACTTCCTTATGAATTGTAATTGATGTACTTGTTATGTATGCCTGAACTACTTGTAATTGAGATTGACTTATTTGACTTGTTTGATTGATTGATTGATTTGTGAAGCTTGAATTGTGAATATTGGGCCGGTGAGCCGTGTATTGTAGAATTGCTAGGTTGGGCTGATTTTTGTGCAGGTTGTAGTTTGAGGAGTTTTGATTGGAGTGTAAGGGGTATTCAATTTCTAGATAGTTGCTTGTTTAGTAGGTTTCTTGTTAGGTACCGTATTGTTTGTACTAACCCTTGCTTCTACACTTGTGTACGTTCTGAGCCCGGACTCGCGTGATCTCTTTCTCCTTCTATTGATCTTGAGCCTCGTCAAGGACCTAAAGAGGTAGTTGCTTGTCATTCGGCGGACCCTCTTTTTCCTTTCCTTAACTTTGTTCTATTTGACAAATAAAGCTTGAGACTCGTATTTATTTCTTAATTCTGCACTTATGTATTTAATGACTTGTACACATGACAACCATTTTGGGGGTTTTGATAGAAGAATAAGTTTTCCGCTTTATCTTGTTCTTTTCCTTTCCTTAACTTTGTTCTATCTGACTTGTTTTGGTGGGAAGAGACAAGTGTCATCACGTCCATTTTTGGGTCATGACAAGAGATGAGGACTCGCCAAACGCTCACTACAACACAATGCATTTATAGCTACAAAATTTAAGCTATGAGTTCAAAAATTGTAACTATTACATAGTAATAGCCACAAAAATTCAAATTTCGTAGCTATTTATAAATTCGTAAAATTTCTTAGCTACAAAAAATAAATTGACAAATCTAATTCTTTATTTTTGCTAAAAGTACTCACAATCATGACACTAATTACCTAAATAACTACAACTTTATTGGTACAATGAAATTCTATAGCTAATCATAAATTCTTGCTACGTGGTAAAAGTTATCGTAGCAATACTAACCTTTTAGCCACAAATAAATTTTTTAATACAAAATATTGTAGCTAAATAAATATTTTGCTTTAGGTTATAAAAAATCATAGCAATAGTTGAAGTATATAGCTACGAAATTTAAGGTATCGTAAAATTTTGTAGCTAATTATTAATTTAAGATACTGGTAAAAATCACTGTAGCAATAGAAACCTTTGAGCCACGATAAATTAAATGAAATAAAATTTTGTAGCTAAATAATTTTTTTTGCTTCAAGTTATAAAAATGTAACGACCTGATTCCGTCATTAGGGAAAGGTCAATGCGGAAAGAATTGGAGCCAGAAAACTTTTGGGTAGAAACTTGGAAATTCCTAACCTAGTCTAGATTTGGACGAAATCAGAGTCAATGGGGTCTAGGGAAATCTGGTAATGAATGAGAGATCTAATTATAAATTTGATCACATGAGTAGATAGCTAAGACGTTAAGGAACCCATGCGACTTTACGGAATAAAATTCAGGCGAGTGGAACTGTGCAAGCCGCCAAGGCGGGGCCACTGTAGCAGGATGAGGTCTGCTGTGTTGGGAGAGACGCGATTTAAGTCAGAAATAAACCCCCAAAAATGTTATTATTCTGCAAGTTTCGTTCTTGAGAGCTAAGAGACGACCCAGCGCTTTTTATTGAAGATTTTCCACCTCTTCTAGCACTAAAGGTAAGGATTTTACTCCCCTAATCCGTATTTCGATCCGTAGAACTTAGATTCTTGGGTAATTATTGTTGGGGGAAGGTTTTGATCTGATGTTAATGGTGGAAAAAGCCCTAAGTTGGGTATTGGGATCTTGGGTTTGGCCTAGGGTTGATAATTTCGATTGTAATCCGGGTAGTTAGGCCTCGTTTATTGATCTAAGACGTTAAGGAACCCGTGCGACTTTACGGAATAAAATTCGGGTGAGTGGAACTGTGCAAGCCGCCAAGGCGGGGCCACTGTAGCAGGATGAGGTCTGCTGTGTCGGGAGAGACGCGATTTAAGTCAGAAATAAACCCCCAAAAAATGTTATTATTCTGCAAGTTTCGTTCTTGAGAGCTAAGAGACGACCCAACGCTTTTTATTGAAGATTTTCCACCTCTTCTAGCACTAAAGGTAAGGATTTTACTCCCCTAATCCGTATTTCAATCCGTAGAACTTAGATTCTTGGGTAATTATTGTTGGGGGAAGGTTTTGATCTGATGTTAATGGTGGAAAAAGCCCTAAGTTGGGTATTGGGATCTTG
>JAJONR010032100.1:0-115861 GCA_029582245.1 Solanum etuberosum
TGTTCTTTGGCTTTAATATTTTGTATTTCTTTATTTATGATTCTTTTATTTATTATAGGTATTTTAGCTCTACCTTTTGCATACATACAGTCTACTATGTGTTCCTTTTGGCTTATTACGTAATATTCATCTTTTTGTCTTCTAAACCAATTAATGAACTATCATAATATATATAGAGATTAAAAGTCTCAAAAGTAGACCAAAAAGTACAGACTCGTCTCGAATACAAAAGAGTAGTCAAAACTATATGCACATTGAGACAAGTTGAACTAGGACACCATCAACTAAATCTCAATCTCCAAATATCTCAACGAAGGCTCGAATCATTGTTATCAGCTGGTACTCGAATTTGCATCAAAAAAATAGATGCAGAGTGTAGCATGAGTACCAATTAAACAGATCGAATACACATCCTCATGCGGGAACCAACCATAGATAAAAACCATCCTTAGAGTCACCAGGGACCTACTCCAGCTCAAAAACCAAGACCCAGTCCATAATAATCAATAAGACTTGAAATATTAATCACAACACACTAGGGAAGAAAGATAAGGATAGTTGTTGCCGAACTAATGATTCATACTATCATACCCAAGTCAGCTATATCAGTCTACAGGTACCTAAGTCGTCTGATACAACGTTAGAGTATTTGTAATGCATAACAAGTCTAAGGCATTCGGTAGCCTACTCCTACGCTAAGGCCAAGAACAAGCCACCAATAAGAATACAACAAAACAAATAGTTACATAGAGGCATGATACAACAATGCAAACAAGGTAGACATTCTTAATTTCCTGAAAAATTACCCTAAAAGAAGGCTAAGACAAGAGTTCTACAAAATAAGCATTATATGTACTAGGAACCCCTCCAATAATAGCTTAATCTAGGATCGGTAAATTGTAGCCTACCTCAAGGCCAACCTCGTGCCCTCAAAAATCAATAAAATCAAGGCGTTACCCTTCCAAATCGCCTCATATCACTATTACTCTTTCAAATAAATGATCATAATGTCAATACATATATTTTGACACCCAAATTGCAATGAGTAAAGACAAAACTAAAAACAGGTTGAAAACAACATTATGGAACATGCGTGGGGAATCTCAAAATTGACTCTATCAATTCATCCCATTCCGCTGAAAGAATATGTGTCCAAAAACTGGGCAGAATCCGAGCCCCAGACAATCCTAAACCAATTGATGCAACTCAAGACTACAAATTCACTATAAAAGTAATAATTAAAAAGTTTCTAAATGAGTAATTACCTCTAAAATGATCCGCAAATGAAATCCCAATGTGAAACTCGCGCAATTCCCAACAATATGCACCAAATAAGAGCTGAAATAGAGAACTAGAAATCAAGATATTAAATTTTAAAGTTCAAAATATGAGTCAAAATCGGGCTGGTCTCAAATATAAGACCAGTTAAATGACCTCTATGAATGCAAGCCAGATGGCTGCGACCGTGTTGGTCAACTTGGCCAAGTCAACTCTGAAACTTCTCTACAAATGTGATACCCAATCCAAGAATGCAAAGGGTTAAGGGACCAATACTTTGCTAACAGTGAGCCAAGCTCGCGAATGCGGTGACCAATTTTCTTTGCCTCCACAAATACGGCTCAAGGCTCGTGGACACGAAGAGAAAGAGCATGGTGCACCAAAAAAGGTTGCACCAGTTCAAGGTGAAGTGGGAAAAATTCTCCAACTGTGGCTCGAGATTCATTCAAAACCATGTGCACACAAACGAACTATGTTATCCCACCAAAGTTGACATTCTGGACTCAATAGAGATGTGCAAACTTCCAACGGATGTCATATTGATAAAAAGTGGGCCCTCCACTTTTAACCAAAATCCACAAGATAGCTCAAAATGAGCCTAAATTTTTTGGGACATGCACCAAAGGTACACTTAGACCAAACTTGACTTTTTGAAGGTAACGAAACTGTTAGAATTGCATTCTAAGGTCGTTTACCTGATGTTTTGACCGAAGTCAACTGTTCAAGTTTCAGAAGAGTTAAAACACTAAACTCGAATAAAACCAAATGAGCAACTAGGTGACCAAACTGTCTATCTCTACAAGTTTTAAATGACTTGATGTCTCTACAACAAAATACAAAATGTTGAAAATATTAATAAATAGAGAAAATAACCTATAGGGTCATTCCAACATCTACTACAAAAAAGACTTTTCTCTAAGAAAGTAAAGAGACAAGAGGTACCTTAAGGCTCAAATAGGTAGCGTTCTCATCTAGACGGTTCCTCCACTAAACTTTAATAACAGAAATGACTCTCGAATGCAATTGGCTCACATCTTTTGCCAAGATAGAATTTTTCTCCTCCACAAAGGTCAAACGGTCATCCAACCTAATTGAGTCACACCAAAGCACATGGACCCCATTAGGAATACGCTGGAAAAATATAAAACATGAAAAATCGAATGAATAGATTAAAATGCAAGAGGTAGGGAAAACTCATAAGCAATATCACCTACAATCCATAAAATCTTAAATGGATCTATCTACTTGGGCTAAGCTTGCCGCCTACCAAATCTCATCATGCCCTTTATGAACGATATTCAAATAAATACCCAATCACCGATTCTAAATCTCAATGGTCGGCACTTACAGTCAGCATAACTCCTATGTATGCTCTAAGCCTAACTTAAATCACTCGAACTTTATCCAAAGCCTCCTGAAGCAAATCAGTACCATGTGGACTAGGCTCCAAAGCCTAAAATAAACCAATCGGAGAGCAATAAAGTATCATAAAAGGCCTGTAAAGAAGTCATCGGAATGCTTGACTTGTAGCTGTTGTTGTACGCAAACTCCCCTATGGTTAACATATGATCCCACTGAGATTCAATGTCAAACACACAATATCACAACATATCCTCCAAATCCTGGATAGTGTTATAATACTCGATAATTACTGTTACATTTACTACTAAGTTGATGATCGAAAATTACTTGAATTTGGAAGTTTTGAAGGTATTTGGTCTTTAAATAAACTTAAGGTCCATGAGTGATATTTTAATTTGATGGCTAGACATTTCTTGGCTTCCATTGTTAAAAAATAATTCAGCACCTTCTATCATTTTAATTATGGGAACAACCCCAATTAACTACGGAGCGAGTGTTATATTGTGCCTATATTTGACATACAGATCAACCCACTACGACCAAAAAAAATAAAAAGGAAAGTACACATCAGATATATATATATATATATATATATATATTACTTTGAAGATATACATAAAGCACTTGGTCATTATTTTTGGAGAAAGCATCGAAGCAGCTCAGCATCTATGTTGCTGAAACAAGGACATTTAAGTAGGAAAAATTCAAGAGTTGGGGATTGCCTTGAATTTGACAAGAACCACGAGATCCATGTTCAACAACCACAAAGGTATAAATTATCATTAGCTCTATTTCCAGATAGCTCAAGAATACTCTTAAATGGAGATTTTCAAGGGTGCTCTTCAAAGGTAGTTTTGTTGACTCAATCTCTATGTGTTGTCAACAAATTAATAAATAGAGAATGATTTATAAGAAAAATCATGGATTTATTTTTCTATTTGTTTGAACCATAGAAGTGGGTTTTATGACAGACAATGAATAGTGACTAGAGTTAAAGAATGATATGAATATTGTTGTATGTTGTTGAGTAGGTTTTGATAAAAACAAGATATCGTGGTGGAGATTTTCTTGATGACCTTGTGGCATTCTACTAATTTTGGGATAACATAGAGTAATTGGAGCTTGATATTAAGGTTTTTTTTATCCCTATTCATCTAATGATCTTGTAGGAGCAGTCTACATGTGCTTGGATGTTTCGATAAGTACTCACGGGATGGTTATTGAAAGTCATAACATTCACCTATTTATTTGTTGAATGTGCTTGTCGCTCATCTTGTAGATGTTATATTGCTTATATGACCCGGGATTATTGTTGGCATATTATGATAGATGTATTACTCGCTGTCATTATAGATTAAATGCCTTGAAGAATGGTCTTGGTACTTGCAATCATTCAAGGGAAAGAAACATGGTATGTAAAGCTAAAATCTCCATCACTGCTAAGACACACCATGAAGTTACTTGTTTCTTCTATAAGAGTTAAAATATGTTATTTGGCACTATGTAAGATCTTTGTATTTGAATATGTCGAGTACATGCCTACATGCCTATTCCAATAACTACCTATACTCTCTTTCCACTCAGAATTACTTGTCTCCACATTTCAAACATCTACATGTTGATTTCCTAATATTCATTTACTCCTTCTAGTCAAGTATACATAGTGTCTTGTATGACCATGTCGTTACTTGAAATCTCTAAAAGTCACGTGATATATTTTTCATATGTTTTAAATAATAATCATGTGCCATACTATAGTTTCATTAGAATACTAGTCACCTGGAGAGATAATTATAAGATAAAATAAAAGAGTAGCAATTGAATAGATAGATATTTTTGTTTTAAAAAATACCATTAGTTGCTTAATGGATAATTCTACTTGAGTGGAGAAATGATAAGATTTGCATGCCATAGGTTTTCATAGGTTTTTCTTGGAAAAATGTGTGACGCTATTCTCTGGACAGGATGACCAGACCATTGATAGTGAGCCTAAAGATTGGGGAGTACCCGCCCTTGAGGCATTTGTAACACCCCGGAAAATTTTTGAGCTAAGACTCGAACCATCCTTCTTTGTGAGTAGTATTTTACCGAGGAATTTAAAAAAATTTAAATGTTAAGGTCACTAGATGTAGCACCTTGAGTTCCAAGAAGAACTAAAGAGAGTTCATTCAAATCATTCCTAAGTTACTTTAAGTTTTGGGTCAACTTCAAATGACCATAAATTTTAGTATAGGATGAGTTAGGTGGCCCATAAGATATCAAATGAAAGGTCTTTGAATTATATTTCTAACGCCACCAAGTTTGCTAAGTCTCGAGTTCGGATGAGTGAGATATGTCCTTTTGAAGTAAAGTTGTCCAGTTAAGGAAAGTTACCCGAAAATAGTGAGGGGTATTTTGATCTTTTCCTTACCCAATCAGATTTAATTCATTTTTAGTAAGTTTTAGGGGTCTAACCTGATTAGGTTCAGTTTTATAATCCTAATATATGCCTAGGTTTTAGTTGAGAGTTCAAAAAGAGAAAAAAAGAGAAAAGAGGAAAGGATCAAGGCGTTCGTCAAGATTCTTGAGAGTTGGTGCGGATTTTCGCCATGGGTTTGATCTCTAAGAGGTATGTAAGTTTCCATAGTGTTGGGTTCGTTCACCCACACGCCAAACATAATTTTTATATTCGAATTCGTCCATAAAGATTGAATGATTTGAGTTCTTGATAAGTGTTCTTGAAATATTATTTTCATTCTTAAATTAGGATGGGTTTGATAAGTTCTTGAGGTAATCGTGATGAGATTAAGAGTTGTTTTTTATTAGATTCTTATGTACTTGCATTGGGTAATTGAATCTAAGGAAAACTAGAGAAAAGAAATCGATTAGAAGCGATTTAGGATCAGAAAACGAGAGACAAAATTCTTCAAAATTTGCCTGTGGAGGGGTTGGGGCGGCGTGCCCCAGATGCGCCTAAGATTCTTTCATCATCTCTACCAACTGAAATTTCAAGCATTACTACTAGGAACTGACTAATTACTCTCGTTTAACTATTACTCATGGTAAAATCTCATCCCCTTCTTCCTCCACATTTATAACCTTAGGTGGAAGAATAAGACCACCACTACCACAATAAGAAACATACACCCTCTCCTTCTAAGACCTCTTTCTAAGATGCTTCTATTAACCTCTTCTCATTGGCTTATAACGCCGCTTCATCTAACTCTTTAAGGGAAAAATAATGCTTACTTTAGCCTATTCCGCATTGGAAACTTAGTTAAACTCTCTAGGCATACATGAGAACAAGAAACTTAATTGGAACCTTGTCTGATTTCATACAATCTCGGGTACACCTCTTAGTGCTCTTGTTACTTGTATGACTTAGCCACACTTCACTGCCCTTATCTAAAAGATAAGATCTCTCACGTGTACCCCTCATATTCATCGTAGCTAAAATCTCAATTCCTCACCTACTCTATGTCAAGTCTACCAAATCAGATCTAAAGACTAACATCATCACCCTCATGTTGCCATTCTTTTGATCACGAAGCTCATTTCAAATTCAAACTTAATGTTTATTATTAAACACGGATATCAATATGATTGCTCTCTTACTATACGAACTTACAACTACTAGATAAAATTAAGAAACACTCGCTCACTAAGACCTCATAACAAATAGTCAATCTTTATCTCTCCGTCTACATACTTATGAATTATCGTCACAATTAATTTCATGACTTAAGTACTACTTACTCATACACTATACATCATTGACTAATTAGTTCTATAACCCTTTGAATATCATTTTTCACACATACTAATCCCCGAGATCCACGAGAGGGCCTTCAATACCACCACCACTCTTCCCTTCCCGTGTCTGATATTCCATCTATGCAGGGAGGCTTCAGTGCCTATTTGGCATAGTTATAGGTTTCTCGAGGTGACCAAGATGGTGAAAATTGGCCTCATTCGAGATGATGCCAATCTTACGGCACCATGGAGGGAGCGACAGGTTGACGTACCGCCCTTGGGTACTGATCTTACTGTTGATGTGGAGGAGATCCAGGCTGATGACACTACTATTCCATCCGCTACAGCATATGCCCATGATCTACCCTCTACGACCGCTAGTCAGGCCCCAAGCTCATCCCGAGCCACTCCCTCTTCAGGGTCCACTGTCGTTTCTCTAGCCAGAGTCCAGAAGTTGGAGACCCAGATGCCTACCTTGCTGCAGCATATAAGGCCATGGATGGAGCGTTCTATTGAGGAGTCTGAGGCTAGGATGGAGTAGATGATGGATCGGAATATTCAGACCGTTCATAAGCGCTTTGATGCATTTGAGTTGCGGGTTTTGGAGAGGTCTACCCATGCTATTGATCTCACAACCTTCAAGACAGAGTTGTCTTTCCTCTGTGCCGATGTTGATACCTCTTGGCCCCTACTGATAATGTGCCAGAGTTTGCCCCTGCGATTGACGAGGACGAGTTGGTGATGACTGCCCTTTTTAATGATACTATGCCACCACCTGATCCTTCCCGTACTGCTGGGAAGCGCCACCGCTCCGACCACACTTATGATGCTGATGAGGCTCAAAGATTGAAGAAGGAGCACCAGAAGTTTGAGGTAGCCCAGCGGGAGTCCATTATTGATGAGGAGAGGAGGCAGCAGCGGGCCCGTGCAATAGATGTTGGTCCTTCTTGTTCTTGGAATACTACTGATGGTGTTCCCGTTGTTGGTGAGGGCATTACTGATAACGTCCCTAGTGTTGATCCAGCGGGTTCCGAGATACCGGATCGACTCGCTTCTTGATGGGTCTTCGGCACATTTGCGCCACAGGTTTTCTTCACCCTATGATTTAATATTTTTTTTAGTTTGTGCATTAAGGGAAATTGCACCTTATTTTTTGGGGGGTGGGGTAAATGAATTTTGAGTGGTAGGGTGAAGTCTGAATAACCCAACTCATAATCCTCCCTTGGGGTTTTCTTGCATGTGTTCTTTTCCCCCAAGGGACTGTTTTACTTATATGTTAAACAGGCATATGTAGGATTGTATGTATAGAAGTGAGTAGAAGAATAAATGCATGATGGCATAGAAGAGCAGGAAATTGATACCTGTCCAAAAAAATTGAAATATGCTAGATCTATAGGTTGAATGAATTGAATGTGAAGGATCTTCATATGACATGATAAGGAACCGGTATGATAGCATGATTTAAGCTAAAACTTGAACTGTGTAATTCAATAATCCGATAATGAAACAATGTGCCAAGTGTGTGTAAGAAAAGTTTGAATGTTCATGCAGTATGTGCCAATCTAGAACATGCCCCGTTGGTCCTACTAAGATAATCTAGGCTAGAAGTTGGGAGATGATCATAGGCCCTTGTTCAAATAAGACCACTCAAGACTAAAATGATTCAACCAAAAGAAATAAATGCTCCCTTTGATCCAAATGTTTGAGCCCAATGTAGACCACTACTTTCAATACACCTAATTCACCTTCCCTAGAAAATTGTTTTGGCCTCGGTCCCTCCTTGGACATGTTCACCTTAACTTAGGCCAAATGCCTAAGTTGAGGGTGGCTAATTCAAAAAGTACCTTAATCTTGACCCTGGTCCGACATCGAATATTGTGCACCTCAACCCATGCAAAATACATAAGTTGATGGTGGCTTTAAAAAAGGAAACCCAAATAAAAAGGGTATGAAAAGAGTTTTGTGTAGAAGAAAAAAAAGAAAGGAAAAGAAAGAAAAAAATGATGTGACTGAAGTCAAAAGAAGCAAAAAGATAATTGACAAAAGTGAGGAAAGAAAGAAAGAAAGATGAATTAAAAAAAAATAAGTGAAAAATAAGAGCGATATAGTCAAAAGTCACATCTGTGTTGAAAAGAGTCAAGGAAAACAACAGTATATAAAAAGATATCAAGAATTGGTTGAGAAAAGAGGTAAAAATTCAATGTAATGTCAAGGAGGGCAGAAAAGTCACTAAAAAGTACCCAAATGTACCCTACCTGACCATGAGCCTACGTTACAGGCTAAGAAAGTCCTATAGTGATTCTAATGACTAGTTTGGAGAGTCTATGCAGTGAAAATAAGGGCAAGCCTATGGTATTGAGCACTAACTGCACTTGAAGTCACTTCTGAGTGTGAGTGTTGAATGAATCCTTAAATTTGAAATTCATATCTATTGTGTGGAAAAAGGATTTATTTTGAAGTGAGGGCACTAGTTACATTGTTGGAGAATTGGTACCTTGGTGATTGTGAAAAGTGTATGTTGTGGTGTCTATTGGTCGATCTATGTCATGTTTTGATCCGGATGAGTTAGCTTGTTGAGTCTAGATGAAAAGATTTGCACTAATGTGATGGAATTGATTGAGAAAGCCATGTGATTCCTTGCGTTTGTATGTCTTCTTCTACATAAGTGTCGTTTAGAGTTTGTGTATCGCTTGAAGACAAACAACAAGTTTAAGTTGAGGGTGTTGATATACCGTGAGTTACGGTATTTTTGATGTGTTTCAGTTAGAGTTTGTTTGTGTGTCTTGGGCTATTTTATTATTAGAAATAATGTTTTGTGTGTAATCTTTGAAGAAAATAGGCTTGGATGCAGTTGATGAAGATGCGAGCTGAAAAGTGCAGAAGTGACTACTGACGGAGCCAACCACGGACCATAGGTCAAGTGACGGGCCGTGGATAGGACATCGTAGGTCCTGGCCAGGATGTTGAATTCGAGTACTCGAACCACGGAGTGACAAGATAGACCATAGTCCAGTCCACGGAAAGTAGGTGGGCAAGCGTGGGTGGAAGATCAGGGAATTCTGACCAAGTGTGGAACCACGAAGTAGACGACGGACCGTAGGTCAACTTACGGGCCATCCTGCACATCCCTCGTTGGGGATCTGGGATTTCAAAGTTCCAGTACCTACCTAATTATTTTTCCAAGTGTTGAACCACAGAAGGGGACCTATGGACTGTAGGTCGACCCACAGTCCATAGGTCGAGGCGTCGATTGAAACCGTGTCTGAGCAGTTTATTTCCTTATTTGTTTCCTGTTTAAGTTAGGATTTTTTTTTTATAAATAGGAGTTGTAATCCTCATTTTTGGGGGTTAGACATTATTGTATACTTCTAGTTTTTGTTCTTTGGGAATAAATTTGCAAACTCTTAGCAATTAAATTTTCGGATTTCATTTTATACAATTTTCACTTTAAAATTTAATTCAAGATTTTGGGTATTACCTATTCTAACTGTAAGTTCATGAATTCTTTCAACTTAATTAGGAATGGTGAACTCTCAAGGATGAATAGAAAAATCCACAACTAGGGTTGTGGGAACCATGAGCAATTAACAAAGTATGAATAATAATTAAGTAATTCTTGAATAGTGTATATGCATGTATTGTTAATCCTTTCGTTTAGAAGTATTTTTAACGAGTGCATGCGTTAAAAATCGCCTCGTTCTTACTTGCCGGACCAAGGAGGTAATGAATGAGAAAAGGATTAAACAATAGCGATTTAGTGGATGCTATCTAATTGTTTGATGTCAATTGGAGTGAGGGTGAAAACTAAACTTCATTGATATGACGACTAATCTGGGGTAAAGGTAAGGGTTAGTAAAGCATACACCCGTAGACGGACCAAGTTGCATGGTGAAATTCCCTACTTGGAGGACCAATCACTTAGGGATACCTAACTTACCAACTTTGCATGTTAAACACTAGGAAAGGATTACTATTTTTAGGATTACTGCGTTAAGAGCTTGTGGGGAACACATATACCCTAGTTTCTTTCTCATATTGATAACTCAAAGTTTGAATTTTGTTTACTTGTTACTTACAAATTCAATTTTGTTACTTACTTACAAAATCCCCCCATTTTACTTTCCTCGAAAATAATTTGACTAAATGGATATAATTGCTAGTTAAGTTTAAGTTTGAACCATATTCCTCGTGGGATCGACCCTAGCCTACAAGTTGGGTTCTTTACTTGATAACAATCACTTATACTTCTTTAGGGAGGTCTAATTTGAGCGTATCAGTACCTAGAAGGGTAGAGAAGCCGCCAGGAGCGAAAGAAGCTACAATAGAAGTTACTTTACTTTTACAACAAATCCATAGACCTACTCTTTCATTTTCTCAAAGGCTCAAGAAGAAAGCTGAAGATGGAAAATTCTTGAAGTTTATCTCCATGATTCGGCAACTATCAGTGAATATTCTGCTTGTAGAAGCTATAGAGCAGATGTCAGGATATTCTAAGTTCTTGTAGGACTTAGAAACGAAGAAAAGGGCTGCGAGTTCTGAACAAGTAGATAATGTTCACAATTGTAGTGTTATTACTACAAGGTCCTTGGTGTAAAAGAAAGAGGATCAATGGGCGTTTACTATACCATACACTATTGGGGCCTTTGAGTTTGCTAAGGATCTATGTGATCTGGGTGAGAGTATAAAACTTATGCCATTGGCCATATACAAGGAACTGGGGTTGGGGGCTCCAAAGCCCAGTGTGATGAGGTTGATGATGGCAGATGGATTCGTGAAGAGGCTTGTGGGCATTTTGTGTTATGTGCTGGTTAAGGTGGAAAGCTTCATCTTCCTGGCTGATTTTGTGATTTTAGATTTTGAAGTGGATTTCGAGGTTCCCATAATTTTGGGAAGGCCATTTTTTGCCACCGGTAGAGCTCTAGTTGATGCAGAAAGTGGAGCTGAAATTTTGAATGAATAACGAAGAGGTAAAATTCAAAGTGTGCAAGTCGATGAAGCAACCACAAGATATGAGTGTGGTGTCTGTGATTGATATTGTTGAAGATGGTGACATTGAAGCATCCATAGAGGAAAGATTCACTGTAGAGATATTGGTTGTAGTAATAATGAATTTTGATGAATTCTTTAGAGTCGATTATGTGGAGACTCTAAATGCAAGGCATGGGTTAACATTCATATTATCCCAAGAAGTTAGACATGGACTTAAAAAACAAACAAAATCCTGAAGCAAAACCATCTATTGAGGAACCGCCTATGCTTGAATAGAAGCAACTGCTTGGTCATTTGAGGTATGTATTTCTTAGTGAAAATAACACTTTGCTAGTTATTTTGGCTGCAGATCTTAATGTTGAGCAAGCGCAAGTAGTGGTGAAGATATTGAAGAGATTCAATAAAGCAATTGGTTGGACCATTGCTGATATCATTGGGATGCCTCTAGGAATTTGCACTAATAATATTCAGCTAGAAGAAGATTGTAGTACGAGTATAGAGCACCAGAGGTGGTTAAATCAACCAATGCAAGAGGTGGTAAAAAAAGAGATTATCAAGTGGCTGGATGCAGGGGTGGTGTACCTCATTTCAGATAGTCATTGGCTGAGTCTAGTATTGTGTGTGCCCATGAATGGTGGAAAGAAAGTAATGACGAATGTGAAGAATGAGTTGATTCCGTAAAGGCCAGTTACAAGTTGGCAAATGTGCATGGACTATATGAAGTTAAACAAATAGACCTTGAAAATCCATTTACCAATGTCGTTCATGGACCATATGTTAGATAGGCTTGTAGGAAAAGGGTGGTACTATTTCTTGGATGGATACTCTGGGTATAATCAGATCTCAATTACACCTAAAGACCAGTAGAAAACCACATTTAGTGGTCCTTATGGAACCTTTGCATTCAAACGCATACCATTTTGATTGTGTAATGCACCAACTACTTTTTAACAGTGTATGATGTCTATCTTTTCGTACATAGTTGAGGTCACTTTGGAGGTATTCATGGATGACTTCTCTGTGGTAGGTGACATTTTTGATGTCTTTTTGTTGAATCTTAGCAAGGCACTACAGAGGTGTGAAGAGGCAAACCTAGTGCAAATTTGGGAAAAATGCCACTTCATTGTCAAGAAAGGCATAGTCCTGGGCCATAAAGTGTCCGAGAAAGGTTTGGAGGTGGATAGAGCGAAGATTGAATTAACCGAAAAGCTACATCCACATATCTCTATGAAAGAGATTCAAAGTTTCTTGGGTCATGCGGGGTTCTATCGGCGTTTTATCAAAGACTTTTCTAAAATTGCACATCCTTTATGTAAGTTGTTAGAAAAGGAGATGAAGGTCACTTTTGATGAAGCATGAACCAAAGCTTTTGAGTGTTTGAAGGCTAAATTGATCTCAGCCCCAGTGATCATTGGTCCATATTGGTCGAAACCATTTGAGGTGATGTGCGATGTAAGTGGTGTTGCCTTAGGGTTGTGCTAGGGTAGAAGAGCAATAAGGTCTTTCACCTGATCTACTATGCAAACATGGCGTTGAATGGAACATTGAGCATGCATTGCTCGCACTAGTGTATGCCTTTGAGTTATTCAGAGCATACCTACTTGGAACTAAAGTGGTAGTTAACACTGACCATGCAGCACTGCGGTACTTGATGGCGAAAATTACCCGAAGCTGAGATTGATAAGATGGGTGTTGTTGTTACAAGAGTTTGACTTTGAAGTCAAAGACAGAAGCGTCTATGAGAATCAAGTGGTAGATCTCTTGTCCAGACTGGAGGCAGAAAAGAAAGAGGAAGCTTAGTTAGACATTGATGACTCATTTCTTGATAAGTAGGTATTAGCCGCTACTCTTGATCTCACTCCTTGGTTTTCTGACTTTTCCAACTATCTTGTTAGTTACTTGATGCCTGAAGGTTCAATAAAGGAATAAGCTCTTGCATGTGTGGGTAAGTACTTTTGGGATGAATCTTACTTATACGGGGTTTGTGTGGATAATATCATCCGGCGATGTGTTCTTGAGGTTGAAATGTTGAGTATTCAAGAAGCCTGTCATTCATCTCCAGTTGGTGGACACCATGGGGGTGCTTGCACTGCCCACATGTGTTCCAAATCGGGTACTATTGTCCTACAATCCATCAAGATGCATTCGATCTGGTTAAAGGATGTGATATGTGTCAAAGTCAAGGGTCATTTCCTATCGTCATGAGCTACCTATGACTCCTATCTTGGAAGCTAATTCATTTGATGCCTGGAGGATTGACTTCATCAGACCATTTGTGAGTTCTTTCGGGAAAATGTATATATTTGTGGCAGTTGATTATGTCTCCAAGTGGGTTGAGTTTGTGGCCTTGGCAGAGAATGATACCAAGAGTGTTGCAGGTCTTCTATAGAAGAACATTTTCTCAAGGTTTGGCAATCGTAGAGATATTATTAGTGATGGAGGATCACACTTCTGCAATAAAGTGTTTAGCACTCTGTTGGCTAAGTATGAGTTGAAACAGCACAAAGTAGCGATGCCCTGTCATCCGCAAACAAGTGGCTAAGTGGAAGTCTCAAAGAGAGAGATTAAGTCAATATAGGCAAACACAGTGAATGCCAACATAACTGATTGGGCAAGGAAGTTAGATGATGCTTTATGGGCATTTCAGACACCCATTTATATGTCACCGTATCAGTTAGTGTTTGAAATGGCATGTCATTTGCCTGTGGATTTGAACATAAGGCACTTTGGGCACTAAAGAATCTAAACTTGAGTTGGAGTGAATCAGCGAATATGCGACTTGAGCATATAAATGAAATGGATTAGTTTCGACTGAAAGGTTATGAGAGATTTGTATTTTACAAGGAAAGGATGAAGCTTTATCATGACAAGCATATTGGGAAGAAGACTTCCAGCCCTGGATACATGGTGCTATTGTTTAAGTCAAGGCTACGCCTATTTCTGGGAAAGCTGAGGTCCAAATTGTCTGGACCATTCAAAGTGACCCACGTGTTTCAATCGGGAGCAATTGAACTTGAAAATGACAAACGTTAGAGGTTCAAGGAGACTGGCCAGCGAGTCAAGGCATATATGGGGCTCCCAGAAGAAGTGAAGATAGTTAGGAATGCAAACTTGATGAAGTCTGAATAACCAAGTAACTTTCATCATGTCGCGATATTAAAATATGGGCTACTTGGGAGGCAACCCAAGATGTATTTGTAATAAATAGTTTAATTTCTGCTAACTTCATTTTTGTTATAGAGTCATAGTGTGTGAAAGTGTGCAGTAAAAAATAGACGCATGAAGTGCTCTTCATGAGCCACCAAATGGGTCGTTCAACACTTCACTAAATATGAAGATGCAAGCCAACACTAGCAGAGCTCACGGGAAAAAGGGAAAAAATGCCCATGAAAGGGTTTACGGCTCGTCTGATCTTAGACGAACAATTTAGTCTCTTATGAACTTGCAGGTAAGTTTTCTCCTCTAAGTCAAGCTCACGAGCACTTGTAAGGGCCATAGTACTCTTCACGAGCCACTTCACGGCCCGTCAGGGTTAAGACGGCACTGAAGTACCCGTCCTCACCCACAGGATCAAAATCCATTCTTTTTTTCAATAAAAGACTTCTAAGAGCAAAAAGACCGGTTCTATCTCCCTCCACTCAAATTCATAACGTCTTTTTGGAAAAGGAAGAGGTTTCTAATATCTATTTCAAGAAAGCAAAGAAATATTCATGCCCTAATTCTAGATTGCAAGATATTCCTAAAATGAATCTTTTCTCTTTTCTCTTGGTGAAAAAATTTGAAGTAATTTCTCACCCTTTACTTGATATAAGTTTCATCTTATTGAAATTGAGTATAGAACTATAATTTGTTGAACCTTTCATGTTATCTTTGAATTAAATTTGATCATTTGTGTTTATATGTTTTGGGTATGGTATGAAATTAGTTAATTGTATGAGAAGATGTTGATTTTATGCATAATTCGTAATGGGTTTGGCGAAATAAGTTGAATTCATGTATTAAAAGGCCAAAAGGGTCGTTATTGGGTGTTTTTGATTGATTAAGTTGATCAATGTGAGTTGTTAAACATTCCGACTGAAACCCTAGCCTAAGTGTAAGTACATGATGAGCCTCACGAACTGTGTAAGGGTGACCGGTCCATGAAACCCTTCGTGAACCACACTTAGGTGATTGTTATTCACTGGTTAAGTCTCACGATGGCCTAGACGAGCTGCGGTACCTACCACGGATAGTATATAGCCTCGTATAAAAATTAAAATAAAATAAAAATATCAAAAAGATTTTTCTTTTCATATTTCATTCTTTGTTCATTGCGTGCCCCTTCCCAATGATAGATTGAGTGACAAAATTCTTAAGGCAAAGAGTCACGTTGTATAAACACAGGGGAAGTCTAAGTACCTGTTTGTGTAGTGATTTGATTTCTGTTAATTGTAACTCGTTGTTTATCATAGATAATGGCTAAACCAAGACGCAAGACGGCACATCTGCACATTTCATGTAACTCCCCAGAATCTAGTAGGCTAAATTGGGGCTAAGTGAGAGGGCTAGGGTAGCACCCTATATCCAAAAGGGGGGGAGATTAAATGAAATGCAGCAAGCATCAGGTGCCACCCATGGCGCCACCTACGGTCCGTAGGTGGGACCATGGGCCGTAGGTCAGGGAGTCGTTGTTTCCTCTAAGAAAATTGCCTAAGCCAGTAAGCACGGCCAGGACCCACACCCCGTGGATGGGTCCACGACTCGTGGTTAGGGGTCCGTGGATCCAAGCCTTTTTTCCAACTCTCTGACCATGAACCACACCCGACTAGGACAGACCGTAGTTCCATACACGGTCCGTCGACGTGGTCTCGTGGTTGGGACTTTTTGGGCAGTTGAGGGGCATAAGGGTCTTTTCTGGTTTTAATTAGAATTAAGTGGTGTCATTTTACCCAAGTCTATACCACCTATATAAGTACTTTAGACCCCTAAATTCATTCATCCTAAGTCATTATTTCAAAACCCCAAAAGAAACCCAATTCTCTCCCAAATATTCTCTCTCTAGAAAGAAGAAGAAGAAGAAGAAGCAGAAGAAGAAGAAGAAGCAGAAGAAGAAGAAGAAGAGGGTTCAAGCTAGATCAAGTCTTCCAATCTTAAATCTTGTAAGGGCTTTGTGAGCAAGGTATGATAGCTCTTCATCCATGGACTTCTTACATGCATGGAGTTCCCCAGTTCTCCCCAATTGTGAATGTAACACCCAGTAGACTAAAAGAGGAGAGCTTAACAATTTGCAGAAACTCCCAGGTGTCACCAACGAGGGCCAACCACTCCCCGTAGTTGGCCTCGTTGATGGACACCATGAGAGGCTGCCTAAGGCAGTGAACCACGACTAGGACCCATGTCTCGTGGATGGGTCCATGGTCCGTGGATGGGTCCACGGCCCGTGGTTGGGAGTCATGGATCAAAGTTTAGAGAACCAATCCCCAGACCACCGACCCACGGTCTGTCGGCATGGTCTCGTGGGTGGGGTCTGTGGGACGGTTAAGTGAGGACTTAAGGGTCTTTTTCTGGATTTAATTAGAAATAAGTAGTGTCATTTTGAATAAACCTAGACTATCTATATAAGTATTTTTAACCCCCAAAATGTCCTAATTAAGTCATTCTCTCAAATTCCAAAAGAAAACCCAAAACTCCTCTCTCTAGAAGTTTGAAGAAGAAGAAGAAATTGGAGCTAGGTCGATAACAAGTCTCCCAATCTCCAAGCTTTTGAGGGCATTGTAACCAAGGTATGTTTAGCCTTTTATCCATGGATATCTTCCATCCATGGAGTCCCCTAGAATTCCCCTAATTTGATGTAGAATTTCCCATTCTAGCTAGGGTTTCTTCGAATGTTTTGGGTTAAGGTGATTGTTGATCCAATTATGTGGATTGTTATTGTTTATGATAAAATTCGTATAATTACATGTTATTAGAGTGAAATTACATGTATCCATGCCTACTCCATGATTATGACCTAGAATTGATATAATTGGGTTGATGCCATGAAGGGAAACTTTGTGGGTTTAGGCTTGTCCTCATAGAATGGATGAATTATGGTTAGAATTGCTTCAGAATGAAGCTTAGATGATGATCATGATATCTAGGGCTTGAGAGTAAAGCTTATGATGTGAATTGTTGGTAATTGATGTTATTGTTGAGGAAAGGATATTTCCCACATGAATTGCATAAATATGAATGTATGAATGTGAAAGGCATACTCACATGAATGATTCTAGGTTTGAAAGGAATGCTCACCTAAAATGAATCTAGACTAAAAGATGATGTAAATGTTGAGGCTAGAGGCGATTACCCTTGATATCCATATGAAATGATATGAGGTGATTCCCATACATCTTAGAATTGAACAAGAGGTGAGTCCCCACGTTCTTATAATGATGAATGGACTTGGAGGTGAGTACCCATGCTCTTTATAAAATGATGTGGAGGTGATAACCTGTTTCATATGATGAAGCTGTGGAGGCGAGTATCCGCAATCTAAAAGTAGGTAAGGCAAGAGGAGAATACCCATTAGCCTTTGTAAGTTAGGCAAAGAGGTGAATCCACATGTCTTTAAAAGTAAGTATAAACTATGTGAACTATCTTATGAAGAATTAATAGCTTGGATTGTTGCTTGAGGTACCTTCCATGAGGTAAGTTGACTAAGAGGTGATGTCCCAAGTCTTGACAAAGGATGAGTAAGGTTACTTGAGAAGTGTTCCTTTGTTATTATGATATTGATGTATGTGCATGATTATGCTTATGGTTCATATTGACTAACCATGATGTTTATGTTGTTTATGCTAGCTATCATATTTAGTACTTGATTATACTAACGCATACTTTGCCTACATTCTTATCAAATGTAGGGTCCGGTGACTTAGATTCTCACACTCGTGGCTAGCTTCGTTGTTGATCAAGGAAGTGAATATTTGGTGAGTCCTCATTGTGTTCGAGGATGTGATCACCCTTTTTGATCATGCTTTTTCTTTATGTCTTGGACTATTGTATGGGCTGCATCTCAAGACTTTATTCATTATGTTTTAGATGGTTTGAGACTATGGTATTAGACTTTCGCTCTTTTTTATAAAAGACTTTGATTGTATTGAAAAGTGTTAAATTATTGCTCATTTCTATTAATTTATGTTATGATATGCTAAGTGGCTTGTACGAGGCCTCTCGGGGTCTTGTACGCCTTGTTACATCTAGGGGGTACCCCTGGGTCGTGAAAAACTTGGTAATTAGAGCACAAGATTTAGAATGGTTCTAGGATGTCTCAAACCACGTCTAGTAGAGTCTTGTTCATAAGTGTGAAGCGCACCACATTTATGAATGAGAGGCTATTAGATGTTTAGGAAACTTCACTTCTTCCTTTCTTAAAGTCATGCCATGGATTTTCACTCTATAATGTTGTTCTCCTAATCCTTACCCGATGGTTTTCAGGATATGACTACTAGAAGGGCGAATGCTAGAAGGACTGAGGGAGACAATGTGGGGCAATGAGTTCCTTCCCAAGTTCCTCCCCAACCTCCTCATCAAGTTATGATCGATCCTTTGACTGACAATTTGACGAATGCAGAGTTTAGGATGGATTTACAAGTTTTGGCTCAAGCCGTGACGGCACAAGCCAATAGAGAGGTGGTAGCTCCCATGAGCCCAAATGTGGGTACGGCGGTTGCAAGAGTGAGGGACTTTACAAGGATGAACCCGCTCGAGATTAATGGCTCCAAAGTTCAGGAAGATCCTCAAGATTTTATCGAAGAGGTCAATAAGATACTTGGTATCATGGGAGTGACATCGGTAGAGAAGACGGAGTTTCCCTCCTATCAACTCAAAGGGATTGCCCAGATTTGGTTTAATCAATGGATGGAGGCTAGACCGGAAGAAGCGGGTCCCATAAAATGGGAAAGATTCAGAAGTGATTTTCTTGATCAATTTTTCCCTCTTGAGATGAGAGAGCAAAGGTGCTCTAGTTCATTAAACTTAGGCAAGGGAATATGAGTTTAATGGAATATGCTCTAAGGTTCACTTAATTATCTAAGTATGCTCTTTTTATTGTAGTGGATCGAAGAATCAAAATGAGTAAGTTTGTGTCGAGACTGTCCGACTTGGTTGTGAAAGAATGCCACACCACTATGCTTGTCCATGACATGGACATTTATCGCCTTATGGTGCATGACCAACAAATTGAGGAAGAAAAGCTCAAGGAAAGATCGAGAGAGGCAAAGAGAGCAAAAGTTGATGATGGTAACTATTCACATTCTATGTCCGGTGGATGGGGTCGTTCAAGGTTCCGGCAAAAGTTCTCCAGCCAAGGTTCCTCAAATTCTCCTCCAAGGACTAACAATGAAAGGGTGTCTAACCCTAAACCTCAAGGAGATGGTAATAAGTCCATGATGCCTACTTGTGCTAAGTGTGTAAGAAACCATGAGGGTAAGTGTCTAGCGGGTTCCAATGCTTGCTTTGGGTGTGGAAAGACGGATCACAAGATAAGGAATTTTCCTTTGGTTGCTAAGATTGACGGAGATAACCGTCGTAGGGCTCAAACCAACCCCTCATCCGGTCCAAGTGGTTCGGGTGCAAGTGATCCTAAGCAAAACCGCTTCTATGCTCTTCAGACTACAAGTAATCTAAAGAATTCCCTGGATGTGGTGACCGGTATGTTAAAAGTTTTTCAATTAGATGTGTATGATTTACCTGATCCAGGGGCTACTTTGTATTTTGCGACACCTTATGTGGCCATGAGGTTTGATGTGCTCCCCGATGTGTTATTAGAACCTTTTTCTGTCTCTACTCCTGTCGGTGATTCTGTGTTGGCTGAAAGGGTATATAGAAGATGTCCCATTTCCTTATGCTATAGAGTTACTCTTGTTGACTTGGTAGAACTTGATATGTTAGACTTTGATTTTATCCTTGGGATGGATTGGTTGCATTCATGTTCTGCTTCTATAGATTGTAGAACTCAGGTAGTTAGTTCAAATTTCTAAATGAGCATATCCTAGAGTTGAAGGGGGGAAATTCTATGCCTAGAGGTCAATTCGTTTCTTACCTTAAAGCTAGAAAAATGATTTCCAAGGGTTGTATGTATCATATAGTTAGGGTGAGGGATGTGGATTCTGAATTCCCTAGTCTTGAGTGAGTCCCCATTGTTAAAGAGTTTCCAAAAGTATTCCCTGATGATCTACCTGGTATTCCTCCCGAAAGGGAAATAGACTTCGGTATTGACCTTCTCCCGGATACAAAACAAATCTCTATTCCTCCATATAGAATGGCTCCGGCAGAACTTAAGGAGTTGAAAGAACAATTGAAGGATCTATTGGATAAATGTTTCATTAGACCTAGTATCTCTCCTTGGGGTGCTCCGGTGTTGTTTGTTAAGAAAAAAATGGGTCTCTTCGTATGTGTACTGATTACCGAAAATTCAACAAGGTGACCATTAAGAATAAGTATCCTCTTCCATGGATAGATGATTTATTTTACCAACTTCAAGGGGCAAGTTATTTCTCTAAGATTGATCTCCGGTCGGGTTATCACCAATTGAGGGTGAAAGATGAAGATATTCCGAAAACTGCTTTGAGGACCCGATATGGCCATTATGAGTTCTTAGTGATATCTTTGGTTTGAATAACCCTCCGGCGGCTTTTATGGACATGGTGAATAGAGTGTTCCGACATTATCTTGACATGTTTGTGATCGTGTTTATTGATGATATTTTGATCTACTCAAGAAGTGAGAATGAACATATTGACCATTTGAGGATCGTATTGCAAATCCTTAAGGCCCAACAACTTTTTTCCAAGTTTAGGAAATGTGAATTTTTGTTGAGATCCGTGGCTTTCTTAGGCCATATTGTTTCAAGCAAGGGTATTGAAGTAGATCCAATTAACACAGATGTAGTAAAGAGTTGGTCTAGACCTCTATCACCGATAGATATTAGAAGCTTCTTGGGTTTGGCCGGATATTATAGAAGGTTTGTTGAGGTGTTTTCCTCCATTGCTTCTCCTTTGACGTCATTAAATCAAATGAAGGCTAAGTTCATATTGTCGGATGCTTGTGAGAAAAGTTTTCAAGAGTTGAAAGATAGACTTACTTCCGCTCCGGTGTTGACTTTACCGAAAAGTACAGATGGTTTCGTGGTATATTGTGACGCCTCTAGAGTTTGATTCGGATGTGTGCTTATGCAAAACGGTAAGGTGATTGCCTATGCTTCAAGGCAACTTAAGGTTCATGAGAAGAACTATCCTACCCACGACCTTGAATTGGCGGCGGCTGTGTTTGCCTTAAAGATTTGGAGGCATTATTTGTATGGGATTCATATTGATGTTTTCACCGACCATAAGAGTTTACAATCTGTGTTTACCCAAAAATATCTAAATCTTCGCCAAAGAAGGTGGCTTGAGTTATTGAAGGATTATGACATGAGTGCTCTTTATCACCCCGACAAAGCTAATGTAGTCGCAGATGCTCTTAGTAGGTTGCCCATGGCTAGTGTTTCTCACATTGATGAGGATAAGAAGGAATTGGTACGAGATGTACATAGAGTGGCCCGTTTGGGTGTTCGGTTAGTAGACTCTACCAAGGGTGGTGTCATGGTTCATAATGGTTCTGAATCATCTTTTGTGAGTGATGTGAATGTTAAGCAACGTCTAGATCCGATTTTCATAGAATTGAAAGAAGCGGTACTCAAGAAGACCGTTGAGGCTTTCTCTTAAGGGGGAGATGAGGTATTTAGATACCAAGGTGATTATGTGTTCCAAATGTTGATGATCTAAGGGAACAAATTTTGGCGGAAGTCCATAGTTCTCGATATTCCATTCACCCAGGAGCCACCAAGATGTACCGTGATTTACGAGAGGTCTGTTGGTGGAATGGGATGAAGAGGGATATTGCGGGATTTGTGGCTAAATTTCCAAATTGTCAACAAGTAAAGGTTGCGCATAAAAAACAAGGAGGTTTAGCTCAAGATATTAGCATTCCTACTTAAAAGTGGGAAGACATAAATATGGACTTTATAGTAGGGTTTCCACGCACACGGCACCAATATGATTTGATTTGAGTGATAGTAGACCGAATGACGAAATCAGCCCATTTCATTCCCGTCAAGGTTTCTTATGAGGCGGAAGACTATACCAAGTTGTATTTGAGGGAAATAGTAAGATTTCATTGTGTGCCATTGTCCATAATATCTGATAGATGTACTCAGTTTACTTCTCAGTTTTTGAAATCATTCAAAAAAGGTCTTGGCACAAAAGTGAAGCTTAGCACGGATTTTCACACACAAACCGATGGGCCAGCTGAGCGAACCATCCAAACTTTAGAGGATATATTGAGAGAATGTGTCATCAATTTCAAGGGATGTTGGGATGATCACTTTCCATTGATAGAGTTTGCTTATAATAATAGCTACAATTCTAGTATTGGTATGGCCCCCTTTGAAGCTCTCTATGAAAGGAGGTGTAGGTCTCCTATAGGGTGGTTTGATGTAGGTGAAGTTGACTTAATCGGACCCGAGCTAGTTCATGAGGCTATCGAAAAGGTCTGGCTTATTAGAGAGAGGTTGAGGACCTCCCAAAGCCGAAAAAAGTCCTATGCCGATGTAAGAATAAGAGACCTTGAGTTTGAGGTTAGTGATTGGGTCTATTTGAAAATCTCACCCATGAAGGGTGTGATGAGGTTTGGGAAGAAAGGGAAACTTAGTCCCCATTTATAGGCCCATATCAAATCTTGAGACGTGTTGGTAAGGATGCTTATGAGTTAGATTTGCCAAATGAGTTTGCAACTGTGCATCCCATTTTCCATGTCTCTATGCTTAAGAAGTGTGTTGGAGATCCGACCTCCATAGTTCTCCTTGAAGGATTGGGAGTTGATGGGAATCTTTCATATGAATAAGTTCCGGTTGAGATTTTGGACCGGCAAGTTAAGAAATTGAGGAACAAAGAAGTTGCTTCCGTGAAGGTTTTGTGGACAAACAACTTAGTTAAGGGTGATACTTGGGAGGCCGAGGCTGATATGAAGTTCCGATATCCTCATCTCTTTCCTTCTAATCTAGCTTGAGGTAATGAGTTTCTTCTTGAATTGTTTTATGTTGAGAAGTGGTAACACTCTGAAAACTAGTAGGCTAAACTAGAGCTTAACGTGAGGGTTAGAGTCGTAAACGTACCTCCCCGTACCTAAAAATATAGGGTTTCGTGTTAGAATGTCAAGGTAAAAACCCCAAGGACCAACCATGGGTCCTTGAGGAAGACACTTAGAGGCTGCCTGGGCAGTGACCCACGGAGGGCACCCACACTTAGAGGTCAAGGCCTGGAAAACAGGTTATAGTAACCTGACCCACGGTTCATCCGCACGCCATGTGGGTCCATCCACGGACCGTGGTCGTGGGTTCGTGGGTGAGGCCTGAAACTGCCTTGTGGCAGTTACACTTAGGGGCACTTTAGGGTTTTCCTTCTTAAGTTAGTATTAAGTGACATCGTTTTACACTAAATTAGACTAACTATATAATGATTTAAGACCCCCAAATTGAGTCATCTTCCTCATAATTCCAAATCCCAAAAGAAAGACCCAAACCCTCTCCAAAATTCTCTCTTTAGAACTTCAAGGAAGAAGAAGAAGAAAGTGGAGGCTAGGGTTGAAGAAGCAAGCTTTTCTACTCAAATTCATTGGGATTCATATCTAAGGTATGGTAGCTCTTCATCCATGGATAGACTTCAATCATGGAGTCCCTTCAAAACTCAATTTCAAAGATAGAAATTCCTCAAAAAGCTAGGGTTTGACTCCAAGTCATGGATTCCTTTCAAAAACAATTATATTGATTTAATTACTTTATATTATGATTGAATTTAGTATTTGTTATGGTTTTATGTTGAAATCACCCAAGAATCGATGAAATCCCCATATTCCCAATTTATGACTTGTGATGTAGGTGAATTGATGAAAGAAGGATATTATGAGATTATGCTTGTAGTAATTGAGCTATTCAAATTATGTTATAATCAATGTCTAATGTAGTAATTCTAGATGTGTTGATGGATTATGATCTATGGTCCTTGAAGGGCAAAGTATGTGAATTATGCATGATTATGAGGGTTGTGTATATGCTTTAAGAACACCTTGAGAGTAAGGTGAATATGATTATGATCTAGTTGTTGTGTTGTTGAAGGTTATCCCCATGTAAAAACTTATGTATGAATATGATATGATGTGAAAGGTTTTCTAACAATATGATGATTCTAAGGTTGAAAGGTTATTCTCACCTATTGAATCTATGAGCTCTAGTATGATGGATTGAGTGTCAAGACATTCTTCCATGAATATGAACTTAGGTCAAGACTTAATATGTAATCTATGGGAATTAATTCTTAGCACCGAGTGGTTATGAATATGAGATGGAAGCTTTTACTATAGTTGAGTCCGGCTTTTCAATGAAAGGTTTTACTCTAGTTGAGTCCGGCTTTCCAAATGGGTTCCTTATACCTTAGTTGAGTCTCCCAAAGTATGTATCTCATGAGATGGAAACCTTATACCTTAGTTGAATCCGGGTTTCTAGTAGGTCTCCTTATTCCATAAACTGTGTGCCCTCATAGGTATTTAGGTAGTGGATCCACCTAAACAAAGAGTATGGTTCTACCTTAGGCAAGTAAGACAACCCCTTTTTGGTGTGGGGTACACAACGGATTCCATGGTAAGATCAAATGGTCTATGTCGGTTAAGACTTATTCCCTATTATGATAGTATGAAAGAGAATATGAGTTATGAACTGTAGTTACTCAAGAAGCTTTACTTAGTATTGGTGGAATTATGGAATCTTATCCATGCATTGCACAAGTATGCTTTGAGGGTATGTATGATATGTTCCTCTTATGATATGATGATTTATGAGTTGATTATGCTTATGACTTATGCTTTTCCATTATCTTCAAAATGATGCTTTAACTTAGTAAATTGCATGCATTCATCTAAAATGTCCCTTTTAGCATGTTTTCATGATTTTATGAATGGCTATCATACTTAGTACATTTTTGTACCGACCCATATTTTCCTACATTTTCCCCAAGTGTAGGGTCCGGTTCTCAAGGTGGTCCCCACTGTGGCTAGAGCTTGGATTTGTTCATTTCTCCTTGCTTGTTGGTGAATACTCATGGTTCGAGGATGGATATTATCATTGTAGTTCCATTCTTGTATTTTCCTTGTCGGACTATGTTGTATGGGCTGTGACCCTATTTGATTCAAGTATTGTAATAGATGGCTAATTGAGACAAGTCTACACTTCCGGTTTCCTTTATGAAAATTTTGTACTTGAAATGAGTTTTTACTCTTATTGTTCTAATGCTTTATGTTATGATATGCTAAGTGGCTTATATGGGGCCTTTCGGGGTTATATGTGCCTTGTTACGTCTAGGGGATACCCTTGGGTCGTGACAAACTTGGTAATCAGAGCACAAGATTTAGAATGATTCTAGGATGATTTCTCATAAGCCACGTCTAGTAGAGTCTTGTTCATAAGTGTGAAGCGCGCCACATTTATGAATGAGAGGCTATAAGATGTTTAGGAAATTTCACTTCTTTCATTACTCTTAACTCGTGCCTTAGAGTGTAACTCTACAAAGTCTCTCTCCTAATCCTTCTCTTGTGTCTTCAGGATATGAATACACGAAGGGCTAAAGCAAGAAGAATGAAGGGTGACAATGTGAATGAAGGAGCTCCTCCTCAAGATAATCAAGCTCTGGTTGATCCCGTGGTTGAGAATGTGACCCATGCGGAGTTTAGGTCTACTATCGAAATGTTGGCTCAAGTCGTGATGACTCAAGCCAATAGAGAAGTTCTAGCTCCGGTGAATTCTAATTCGGCTGCTTGAAGGGTTAGGGATTTTGCTAGAATGAACCCTCCTGAGTTTCATGGCTCCAAATTGGGAGAGGATCCTGAAGAATTTGTGTAAGAGGTTTATAAAATACTTGACATTATGGGGCTGACTTCGTTAGAGAAAGCGGAGCTAGCTGCTTACCAATTGAAGAGTGTTGCTCAAGTATGGTACACTCAATGGAAGAACCATAGGACGGTAGGAGCAGGCCCGGTTGAATGGGAAACGTTCAAATCGGCATTTCTTGATAGATTTTTTCCCCGAGAGTTGAGGAAAGCTAAGGTGGAGGAATTCATTAACCTTCGTCAAGGAGGTATGAGCGTGAAAGAGTATTCCCAAAAATTCACTCAATTGTCCAAGTATGATCTGACTATGGTGGTGGATTCAAGGGATGAGATGAGTAGGTTTTTGACTGGTGTGTCTGACTTGGTTGAAGAGGAATGTCATACGACAATGCTCCATCATGACATGGATATCTCAAGGCTTATGGTGTACACGCAACAAATTCAGGAGTCAAAACTCAAGAAAAAGAATAGAGAGGTGAAAAGAGCTAGAACCGGTGATGGGAACTTCTCCAATGCTAGGTTCGATGGACAAGGTCGACCAAGGTTTCGACAAAGGTTCTCAAACCAAGGCTCTTCTGGTGCCCAAGGGTCAATAAGGATAGGGTTTCCAACCCTAAACCTCAAGGAGGTAATAGTGGTGGTTCTTATGTTGCTAGGCCTAGTTGTGCAAGATGTGGTAGAAAGCATGATGGTAAGTGCCTAGTTGGCACCGATGGGTGTTTTAGTTGTGGGAATATTGGACACAAGATGCGATATTGTCTAATGCTCAAGGTGAAGGGAAGGGAAGATAAACAAGCTCCTCCAAATGGTTCAAAACACCAATGCTCCAAAGCAAAACCGCTTTTATGCTCTTCAATCCCGAGGTGACCAAGAGAACTCCCCGAATATGGTGACCGGTATGTTAAAAAGTCTTTCTTATAGATGCATATGCCTTGTTAGATCCCGGTGCTACTTTGTCCTTTGTGACACCTTATGTGGCCATGAAGTTTTATATGCTCCCCAAAATGTTATTAGAACCTTTTTTGGTTTCTACCCCAGTTGGTGATTCTGTGGTAGCTAAGAGGGTTTATAGAAGATGTCCCATTTCCTTGTCCCATAGAGTTACTCTGGTTGACTTGGTAGAGTTAGACATGTTATACTTTTATGTGATTTTGGGTATGGATTGGTTGCATGCATGTTATGCCTCTATAGATTGTAGAACTCAGGTGGTTAAATTCCGATTCTCGGGTGAGCCTATCTTAGAGTGGAAAGGAGGAAATTCTATGCCTAGAGGTCAATTTGTGTCTTACCTTAAAGCTAGAAAGATGATCTCGAAAGGTTGCTTTTACCATGTAGTTAGGGTATGGGATGTAGATTCCAAAACCCCTCATCTTGAGTTAGTTCTTGTGGTTAATGAGTTCCCAGAAGTTTTCCCCGATGATTTTCCCGGTATTCCTCCCGAGTGGGAATAGATTTTGGTATTGACCTTCTTCCGGATACGCACCTATCTCTATTCCTCCTTATAGTATGACTCCATCGAAGTTAAAGGAGTTGAAAGAACAACTAAAGGATTTATTAGATAAGGGCTTCATTCAACCGAGTATCTCTCCATGGGGAGCTCCGGTGTTGTTTGTTAGAAAGAAGGATGGGTCTCTTAGAATGTGCATCGATTATTGTCAATTGAATAAAGTGACCATCAAGAATAAATATTCCCTTCCAAGAATTGATGACTTGTTTTACCAACTTCAAGGGGCTAGTTATTTCTCTAAGATTGATCTTTGTTCGGGTTATCACCAATTGAGGATGAGAGGGGTTGATATTCCAAAGATGGCTTTCCGGACAAGATATGGTCACTATGTATTTCTAGTAATGTCCTTTGGTTTGACTAACGCTCCGGCGGTGTTCATGGACTTAATGAATATAGTGTTCCGACAATATCTTGACATGTTTGTGATAGTGTTTATCGATGATATTTTGATCTATTCAAGGAGTGAGGATGAGCATGTTGACCATTTGAGGGTTGTATTGCAAGTTCTTAAGGACCATCAACTTTTTGCAAAGTTCAGCAAGTGTAAGTTTTTGTTAAGGTCTGTAGCATTCCTTGGTAATATTGTGTCAAGCAAGGGTATTGAGGTAGATCCTAAGAAGACGGACGCAGTCAAGAGTTGGCCTAGACCTCTAAGGCCGGGAGGCTTATCCCAAAATATACTAATTCCCACTTGGAACTGGGAAGATGTGAACATGGACTTTATTGTGGGTTTGCGTCGCACCCGAAGGCAGCATGATTCCATTTGGGTCATTATAGATAGGATAACGAAAACAGCCCACTTCATTCCGGTCAAGGTTTCTCATTCGGCGGAAGACTATGCCAAGTTGTATAGAAGAGAGTTAGTGAAGTTGCATGGGGTCCCTTTATCTATTATTTTGGATTGGGGTACTCAATTTACTTTGCCTTTTTGGAAGTCATTCCAAAATGTGCTTGGTACTAAGGTTAAGCTTAGCATGACTTTTCATCCCCAAACCGATGGGCAAGCGGAGCGTACCATCCAAACATTAGAAGATATGTTAAGGGCATGTGTTATAGACTCTAAGGGTTATTGGGATGACCACTTGAAATTAATAGAGTTTGCCTACAATAATAGCTATCACCCAAGTATCGGTATGGCTCTTTTTGAAGCCTTGTATGGTAGGAGATGTAGGTCTCCGGTTGGTTGGTTTGAAATAGGTGAAATTGCTCTAATTTGTCCCGAACTAGTTTATTAGGCCATTGAGAAAGTTCGACTCATTAGAGAGAGGTTGAGGACGGCCCAAAGTCGGCAAAATTCTTATGCCGTTATTAGAAGAAGGGATCTATAATTTGAAGTTAATGATTCAGTCTATCTAAAAATCTCACCTATGAAAGTGTGATGAGATTTGGCAAGAAGGGAAAACTTAGTCCCCGGTATGTGTGCCCATACCAAATTTTGAAACGTGTTGGGAAAGTTGCCTATGAGTTAGATTTGTCAAATGATTTGGCCCCGGTTCATCCGGTATTTGATGTTTCTATGCTTAAGAAGTTTATTGGAGATTCGGTATCCATTATTCCCCTAGAAGGGTTGGGAGTTGACGAAAGTCTTTCATATGAGGAAGCTCCGGTAGAGATCCTAGACCGGCAAGTAAAAAGATTGAGAAACAAGGAAATAGCTTCCGTGAAGGTTTTATGGAGAAATCATCTAGTTGAGGTATCTACTTGGGAGGCCGAGGCCGATATGAAGTCCCGATACCCTACTCTCTTTCCTTCTACTCCCATTCAAGCTTGAGGTAAGTAGTTCCTCTTGAGTTTTAGTGTTTTGGGAGTCATGTGTGTTATATGTGTTTATCCATGATTTTCTTATGTTATGCATGTTCTTGATGAAATTCATGTTTAGTAAGAAAATGAGTTTTCAGGATTGATGTGTTCCTCATGATTGTGCATTTAGTATGAGTTGCATATTTGACTTCATGAGATGAGTTGATGAACATTCTTTCATATACTTTTGAGAGTAATTGCATATTGGCTCAATGATATTGTGTTGAGTATACTTTTAGTTGGAGAAGGTAGTTCCTCCAATGAATATGAGAAATATTGAGTTTCATGCATAATGGGTTGTTAGATGTAGTTCCTACTCCCTTATGATGCATTGATTATGTTTGAGTTTGAGTTGAAGTTTCCTCCTTAGAATTGTGCATTAGTTTGATGTTTCATGCATGTTATGTTGCTAGTTTTGAGTCTTTAATTCCGTAAGGTGTCTAGGTCGTCATTCGAGGGCGAATGTTCCCAAGGGCGAGATAATGTAACACTCCGAAAACTAGTAGGCTAAACTAGAGCTTAAAGCGAGGGTTAGAGTTGTAAACGTACCTCCTCGTACCTAAAAATATAGGGTATCGTGTTAGAATGTCAAGGTACAAACCCCAAAGACCAACCATGGGTCCTTGAGGAAGACACTTAGAGGCTGCCTGGGCAGTGACCCACGGAGGGCACCCACGCCTCGTGGGTGAGGGGCGTAGGTCAAGGCCTGGAAAATAGGTTCGAGTAATGTGACCCACGGTTCACCAGAATGCCACGTGGGTCCATCCATGGACCGTGGTCGTGGGTTCGTGGGTGAGGCCGGAAATTGCCTTGTGGCAGTTACACTTAGGGGCACTTTGGGGTTTTCCATATTAAGTTAGTATTAAGTGACGTCGTTTTACACTAAATTAGAATAACTATATAATGATTTAAGACCCCCAAATTAAGTCATCTTCCTCATAATTCCAAATCCCAAAAGAAAGACCCAAACCCTCTCAAAAATTCTCTCTCTATAACTTTCAGGAAGAAGAAGAAGAAACTGGAGGCTAGGTTGAAGAAGCAAGCTTTCCTACTCAAATTCATTAGGATTCATAGCTAAGGTATGGTAGCTCTTCATCCATCGATAGACTTCATCCATGGAGTCCCTTCAAAACTCAATTTCAAAGATAGAAATTCCCTAAAAACTAGGGTTTGACTCCAAGTCATGGATTCCTTTCAAAAATGATTCTATTGATTTAATTACTTTATATTATGATTGTATTGAGTATTTTTTATGGTTTTATGTTGAAATACCCCAAGAATCTATGAAATCCCCATATTCCCAATTTATGACTTGTGATGTGAGTGAATTGATGAAAGAAGGATATTATGAGATTATGCTTGTAGTAATTGAGCTATTCAAATTATGTTACCATCCATGTCTAATGTAGTAATTCTAGATGTGTTGATGGATTATGATATATGGTCCTTGAAGGGAAAAGTATGTGAATTATGCATGATTATGAGGGTTGTGTATATGCTTTAAGAAAACCTTGAGAGTAAGTTAAATATGAGTATGATCTAGTTGTTGTGTTGTTGAAGGATATCTTCATGTACACACTTATGTATGAATATGATATGATGTGAAAGGATTTCTGACGATATGATGATTCTATGTTTGAAAGGCTATTCTCACCTGTTGAATCTATGAGCTCTAGTATGATTTATGTTGGATTGAGTGTCAAGACATTCTTCCATGAATATGAACTTAAGTCAAGACATAATATGTAATCTATGGGAATTAATTCTTAGCACCGAGTGGATATAAATATGAGATGGAAGCTTATACGATAGTTGAGTCTGAATTCCCAATGAATGCTTTTACACTAGTTGAGTCCGGCTTTCCAAATGGGTTCCTAATACCTTAGTTGAGTCCGGGTTCCCAATGTATGTATCACATGAGATGGAAACCTTATACCTTAGTTGAATATGGGTTTCTAATAGCAATCTCCTTATCCCATAAACTTTGTGCCCCTCATAGGTATTTAGCTAGTGGATCCACCTAAGCTAAGAGTATGGTTCTACCTTATGCAAGTAGGACAACCCCTTTTCGGTATGGTGTAGACACCAGATTCCATGGTAAGCTCACATAGTCTATGTCGGTTAAGGCTTATTCCCTATTATCATAGTATGAACAAGAAGATGAGTTATGAACTATAGTTACTCAAGATGTTTTACTTAGTATGGGTGGGATTATGGGATCTTATCCATGCATTGCACAAGTATGCTTTTAGGGTATGTATGATATGTTCCTCTTATGGTATGATGATTTATGAGTTGATTATGCTTATGACTTATGGTTTTCCATTATCTTCAAGATGATGCTTTAACTTCATAAATTGCATGTGTTCAACTAAAATGTCCCTTTTAGTATGTTTTCATGATTTTATGCATGGCTATTATACATAGTGCATTTTTTTACCAACCCATATTTTCCTACATTTTCTCCAAGTGTAGGGTCCGGTTCTCAAGGTGGTCCTCATTGTGGTTAGAGCTTGCATTTTTTCATTTCTCCTTGCTTGTTGGTGAGTCCTCATTGTTCTAGGATGGATATTATCATTGTAGTTTCATTCTTGTATTTACCTTTTCAGATTATGTTGTATGGGTTGTGACCCTATTTTATTCAAGTATTTTCATAGATGGCTAATTGAGACAAGTCTAGACTTCCGCTTTCCTTTCTGAAAATTTTGGACTTGAAATGCATTTTTACTCTTATTGTTCTAATGCTTTATGTTATGATATGCTAACTGGCTTACATGGGGCCTTCCGGGGTTTTATGTGCCTTGTTACGTCTAGGGGGTACCCTTGGGTCGTGAAAGAAGTCATGTGTGTTTTATGTGTTTCCATGATTTCTTTATGTTCATGTTCATGAAGTAGCTTGAGTCTTAGAAGAAATGACTTATGTGAATTACTTTCCTCATGTTGTAGTGCATTGAGTATGAGTTGCCTATAGACTTCATGAGATGAGTTGATGAACATGTTTTGCATATGCTTTTTTAGATTAAATTGCATATGAGCTCCATGAGATTGTGTTGAGCATGCTTTTAAGTTTGGAGATGATAGTACCTCCTTGAATGTAAGAAATCTGAAATTTCATGCATATTGGTTTGTTAGATGTAGTTCCTAACTCCTTAAGGTGCATTGAATAGAGTTGACTCAGAATTGATGTTTCCTCCTTAGTTGTATGCATTTTGATGTATTGCATGCATGATAGACTGCTAGTGTTGAGTCTTTTCATTTAAAATCGTGCTTAGAATCTCATTCGAGGACAAATGTTCCCAAGGGGAAGATATTGTAACACCTCGTAGGCTAAAAGAGGAGAGTTTAGCAATTTGTAGAAACTCCCAGGTGTCACTCACGAGGGCCAACAACTCCCCGTGGTTAGACCCACGCCCCATAGGTATCCACGTGGATGGATACCATTTGAGGCTGCCTAAGGCAGTGAACCACGGCCAGGACCCACCCCTCGTGGATGGGTCCATGGCCCGTGGTTGAGAGTTGTGGATCAAAGTTCAGAGAACCAATCCCCAGATCACCGACCCACGGATCACCAGGACGGACAATAGGTCCATCCACGGTCCATCGGTGTGGTCTCGTGGCTGGGGTCTGTGGGATGGTTAAGTGAGGACTTAAGGGTCTTTTTTAGGATTTAATTAGAACTAAGTGGTGTCGTTTTGACTAATCCTAGACTACCTATATAAGTATTTTTAACCCTCAAAATCTCCTAATTAAGTCATTCTCTCAAATCCAAAAAAAACCCAAAACTCCTCTCAGAAATCCTCTCTCTAGAAGTTGGAAGAAGAAGAAGAGATTAGATCTAGGTCAAGAACACGTCTCCCAATGTCCAAGCTTTTGAGTGCATTATACCAAGGTATGTTAGCTTTTCATCCATGGATATCTTCCATCCGTGGAGTTCCTAAGAATTCTCCTAATTTGATAAAGAATTCCCCATTCTAGCTAGGGTTTCTTCCAATGTTGTGGGTTAAGTTGATTGTTGATCTAATTGTGTGGATTTATTTATTATAGAATTCGTATAATTACATGTTATTAGAGTGAAATTACATGTATCGAGGCCTACTCCAAGATTATGACCTAGAATTGATATAATTGGGTTGATGCCATGAAGGGAAACTTTGTGGGTTTAGGCTTGTCCTCATAGAATGGATGAATTATGATTAGAATTGCATGAGAATGAAGCTTAGATGATGACCATGATATGTATGGCTTGAGATTAAAGATTATGATGTGAATTGTTGGTAATTGATGTTATTGTTGAGGAAGTGATACTTCCCACATGAATTGCCTAATTATGAATGTATGAATGTGAAAGGCTTACTCACATGAATGATTCTAGGTTTGAAAGGAATGCTCACCTAAAATCAATCTAGACTAAAAGATGATATAAATGTTGAGGCTAGAGGCGATTACCCTTGATCTCCCTATGAAACGATATGAGGTGATTCCCATACTCCTTAGAATTGAACAAGAGGTGAGTCCCCACGTTCTTATTATAATGAATGGACATGGAGGTGAGTACCCATTGTTCCTTATGAAATGATGTGGAGGCGAGTACCCGTGTCATATTATGAGATTGTAGAGGCGAGTACCCGTAATCTAAAAGTAGGTAAGGCAAGAGGCGAATACCCATTAGCCTTTGTAAGTTAGGAAAAGAGGCGATTCCCCATGTCTTTAAAAGTAAGTATAATCTATGTGAACTATCTTATGAAGAATGAATAGCTAGGATTGTTTCTTGAGGTACCTTCCATGAGGTAAGTTGACTAAGAGGTGATGACCCAAATCTTGACTAAGGATGAGTAAGGTTACTTGAGAAGTATTCATTTCTTATTATGATATTGATGTATGTGCATGATTATTCTTATGGTTCATATTGACTAACTATGATGTTTATGTTGTTTATGCTAGCTATCATATTTAGTACTTGATTGTACTAACGCATACTTTGCCTATATTCTATCAAATGTAGCGCCTGGCGACTTATATTCTAACACTCGTGGGTAGCTTCGTTGTTGATCAAGGAAGTGAAGATTTGGTGAGTCCTCATTGTGTTCGAGGATGTGATCACCCTTTTCTATCATGTTTTCCTTTGTCTTGGACTATTTTGTGGGCTGCGTCCCAAGACTTTATTCATGTTATGTTAGATGGTTTGAGACTATGGTATTAGACTTCCGCTCGTTTTTATAAAAGTCTTTGATTGTATTGAAAAGTTTTAAATACTCGCTCATTTCTATTACTTTATGTTATGTTATGCTAAGTGGCTTGTACGAGGCCTCTCGGGGTCTTCTGCTCCTTGTTACATCTAGGGGGTACCCCTAGGTCGTGATAGTGAAGATGAAATCCTCAATTTGAATTAGGGTTCCTTTTAATGTTGTGGGTTATGATAAATCTTGATTCAATTGAGTGGATAATGATGGTTAATGATTGAATTAGTAGTAAATCATGTTTTTAGGATGAAATGACATGTTTCCATGCCTAACCCATGTCTAGAAAGATGAAGTTGAAGTACGTTTTGTGCCTTGAAAGAGAAAAATTGAGGATTTACAGATAATCTTCTAGGATTGATGATATGTATTGTAGATTTCTTGAAATTAAAGCATGTAAACATGCATTGAATTAGATTAAAGTATACATGATGGATCATGATTAGTATTACTTGAGATTGGGCCTATATGATGATATATGATTAGAATTTCTTAAGAATCAAGCATGTGATTAGAATGTCTTGAGATCTAGGCATATGTGATGATTGTAAGGAACATTGCTTTAAAAGTAAGGCTTATAGTTATGAATGTTGATTACTAGGGCTTTGAGAGTAAAGCTAATATGATGAATTATGAGTGATAAGGCTTTGAGAGTGAAGCTTAAATGATAATGGTAGACTATTAGATAGAATTGTTATGTAAGGACTTTACCCACATAATTACCTTATGAAGGTATGAATGCATGACTGTGAAAGTCTTTCTCACATTGAATGATTCTAGGTTGAAATGTTTGCTCACCTAAAATGAATCAAATCATGTTAATTAAGATAACTTGAAGTAGTGATATGGTATCCCTTCATGAATAAGCCTTACTTGGTAAGAGAAGATCATGCATGTTAGCTTGAGTAATAGATCTCATGGATAGTCTTGGATTGAGAAATCGTACCCTTCCTAAGGTTATCTTGAACGAGCATAATAGAATGCTTGCATGATAGCATGACATTGTAAGGCCAAACCATTTAGTTGGTAGCTTAGATTGAGGAATAGTACCCTTCCTTGAGTAGCTTGGACTTGCATGAGAGTGTGCTTTCCATGATAGCTTGGTCTAGCATAATGAGTTGCTTTTCCTTGATAGCCTTGAATTGGTAAATCATAACCATTCATGAGTAATGTTTGTATTGGACTAGTAAAGAAGTACTTTTAAATGAATAGTAACAAGAGCTAAAGAGGGACAAGTCCTCAATCAAAGAAGCATGTTTATGATGAATCAAGGTTACTTCAAGGAAGTATCGTAAGTATATTTTAATATGAAAATTTGCTTGTATGATGTATGATTAGCTTGGATTGTTGCTAGAGTTGCCATCCTTGATATGTATGACTAGAGGTGAATTACCCAAGTCTTAGATAAGGATAAGTTGAGGTTACTTGACAAGCGTTCCTCTTACATTAGGATGATTGAGATGCATTGATTATGCCTATGACTATGTTGTTATTTCTTATGCTTATATCTTTTGTCTTATGTTGACTAATGCTTATGTTATGCTCTTGATGATGTTATGCTAGATATCATATTTAGTACATTTTGTACTAATGCATACTCTTGCCTACATTCTTATCAAATGTAGGGTTCGGCGATATTGACTTTCATCCCCGTGGCTAGGATCATAGTAGAGCAAGGATTGAAGCTTTAGTGAGTCCTCATAGTATCCGAGGAGATAGTCACCATATTCTTATGTTCTTTCATTTTATCTTTAGAACAATTGTATGGGCGGCTTCCCAAAGACATTTATGGTTTTAGATGGTTTGAGACAAAAGTGTAATATACTTCCCCTCATTTTTATAAAAGACTTTGATTGTATGGAAAATGTTTTAAATTCCCGCACCATTTTCTATTATCTTATGTAATGAAAGATAAGTGGTTTGTATGAGGTCCTTCGGAGTCTTGTACGCCATGTTACGTCTAGCGGGTACCCCTGGGTCGTGACAAACTTGATAATCAGAGCACAAGGTTTAGAATGGTCCTAGGATGTCTCAAAACCACGTCTAGTAGAGTCTTGTTCATAAGTGTGAAGTGCGCCACATTTATGAATGGGAAGCTATTACATGATTAGGAAACTCCACTTCTTCATTTCTCTAAGTCGTGCCATAGAGTTTAACTATATAAGGTCTTTCTCCTAATCTTTACCCGATGGTCTACAGGATATGACTACTACAAGGGCTAATGCTAGAAGGAATGAGGAAGACATGGTGGATCAAGAAGCTCCTCCACAAGCTTCGATTGACCCTTTGGGTGAGAATTTGACTAATACGGAGTTGAGGTCAACTTTCCAAGTATTGGCTCAAGCTATGACGGCCCAAGCCAATAGAGAGGTGGTAGCTCCCGAGAACCCAAATGTGGGTACGACGGCTTCAAGAGTGAGGGACTTTACTAGGAAGAACCCTCTGGAATTTTATTGGTCAAGAGTTGAGGAAGATCCTCAAGAGCTTATAGATGAGGTCCATAAGGTGTTAGATATTATGGGAGTTACTCCGGTAGAGAAGGCGGAATTTGCCGCTTACAAACTCAAAGGGGTTGCTCAAATTTGGTTCAACCAAGGAAAAGAAGCTAGAACGGTAGAGATGGGTCCCATGGAATGGGAAAGGTTCAAAAATGATTTTCTTGATAGGTTCTTCCCTCTAGATATGAGAGAGGCTATGGTGCTTGAATTCATTAAGCTTAGGCAAGGTAGTATGAGTGTTAAGGAATATGCTTTGAGTCTTACTCAACTATCTAACTATGTTCCTTCTATTGTGGCGGATCATAGAACTAAGATGAGTAAGTTTGTGTCGGGAGTGTCCGATCTAATGGTGAAAGAATGTCGTACGGCTATTCTTGTTCATGATATGGATATTGCTCGTCTTATGATTCATGCCCAACAAATTGAGGAGGCGAAGCTAAAAGGGAGATCTAAGGAGAAAAAGAGGTCTAGAATGGATGATGATAAGTTCTCCTATGATGGGTCCGATGGACATGGTTGTTTTAGAAATCGACAAATGACTTCCGGGTAAGGTTCTTCCAATACTAATAAGTATAATGGAGATAGGGTGTCTAACCCTAAACCATTGGGAATTAGTGATGAATTCCTATGGCTTACTTGTGCTAGGTGTGGAAAGAGACATGAGGGTAGATGTTTGGCTGGGATAGAGGGTTGCTTTAGTTGTGGTGAAAGTGGTCACAAAATGAGGAATTGTCTAAAGGCAAAAGCTAAAGGAAGAGGGGATGCTCCCAAGAAAAACCGGTTTTATGCACTTCAAGCTAGAGGTGACCATGAGTGTGCTCCGAATGTGGATCCCGGTATGTTGAAAGCTTCTTAATTGATGTTTATGCTTTGTTAGATTTTGATGTCATTTGTGTGATGTTTCGGTTGCACTCATATGATGCTCCTATGTGATTGTAGAACCCGTGTAGTCAAATGGTTAGTTCCCAATTGAGCCTATCCGAGAGTGGAAGGGGAGAAGTCTATAACATATATTGGGTTATTTCTTGTCTTTAAGTTGACTTTTAAGGGTTGCATGTACCACCTAGTTAAGGTGGGGGAGAAAGGTTCAAGTATTGACCAACTTCAAAGAGTTAGTTACCTTTTTAAGATTGACCTTAGGTCGGTTTAGCACCAAATGAGGGTGAAAGATGATGATGTCCCGAAAATGTGTTTTAGAACCCGGCATGGTCATTATGAGTTGAGGTAATGTTATTCGTTTAGTTGACTCTACCAAGGGTAGTGTTATGGTTAAGATGGTTCTGTATCGTCTCTTGTGCTAGATGTGAAAGTTAAGCAATGAATTGATCCGACCTTAGTAATATTTAAAGAGAAGGTGGATAGAGATTCTATTGAGGCTTCCTCCCAAGGGGGAGATGGGGTGCTTAGATAGCAAGGTCATTGTGTTCTCCAAATGTTTGTGACTCGGGCTTACTTAAAACAGCTCACCCAAGAAGGGGGTAGTGAGTGTGGTAAGAGAGGGAAGCTTAGTCCTCATTTTGTAGGCCCATGTGAGATCTTGAGACATGAGGTAAGGTTACTTGTGAGTTAGCTTTGCCAAACGAGTGACATCGGTGCATCTGGTCTTCCATGTCTCTAAGTAGAAAAGAAAGTGTTGGAGATCTGACATCCCTAGTCCCCTTAGAAGGTTTGGGAGTAGATGAAAGTTCTTTCTATGAGGGAGAGTTCCTTATGGCTATCTCCTTGTTTAGAAAGTCATGTGTATTTTATGTGTTACCATGATTTATCTATATGCATGTTCATGAAAAAGCTTAAGTCTTGAAAGAAATGACTTATGTTAATTGTTTTCCTCATGTTGTAGTGCATTGGGTAGAGTTGCCTATAGACTTCATGAGATGAGTTGATGAACATGTTTAGATATGCTTTTGGGATTGAATTGCATATGAGCTCCATGAGATTGTGTTGAGCATGATTAGCCGGAGTTGGTAGTTCCTCCTTGGACATGAGTAGATGTTGAAATTCATGCATTTTGGGTTGTTAGATGTAGTTCCTACCTTCAATGTGATGCATTGAGCATGTTTATTTTGGAGATGAAGTTTCCTCCTTAGTTTTGTGTATTTAGATGAATTGTATGAATGATGGGCTTCTAGTCTTCAGTCTCTTCGTCTAGGTATATGCTTAGCATATCATTCGAGGAGGAATGATCCCAAGGGGGAGATAATGTAACATTCCAGAATCTAGTAGGCTAAATTAGGGCTAAGTGAGAGGCCTAGGGTAGCACCCTATATCCAAAAGGAGGAGATTAAATTAATTTAAGCAAGCATCAGGTGCCACCCACGGCGCCACCTACGGTCCGTAGGTGGAACCATGGGCCGTAGGTCAGGGAGTCGTTGTTTGCCCCAAGAAAACTGCATAACGCAGTAACCACAGCCAGGACCCATGCCCCTTGGATGGGTCCACGGCTCGTGGTTAGAGGTCCGTGGATCCAAGCCTTTTTTTCAACTCTCTGACCATGAACCACGCCCGACCAGGACGGACCATAGGTCCATCCACGGTCCGTCGACGTGGTCTCATGACGTTTTGGGCAGTTGAGGTAGTTAAGTTTAGGGGCATAAGGGTGTTTTCCAGTTTTAATTAGAATTAAGTGGTGTCATTTTACCCAAGTCTAGACCACCTATATAAGTACTTTAGACCCCTAAATTCATTCATCCTAAGTCATTATTTCAAAACCCCAAAAGAAACCCAATCCTCTCCTAAATATTCTCTCTCTAGAAAGAAGAAGAAGAGGGTTAAAGATAGATCAAGTCTTCCAATCTTCAATCTTTTGAGGGCTTAATGAGCAAGATATGTTAGCTCGTCATCCATGGAATTATTTCATCCATGGAGTACCGTAGTTCTCCTAATTGTGAAGATGAAATCCCCAATTTGAATTAGGATTCCTTCCAATGTTGTGGGTTATGATGAATGTTGATCAAATTGAGTGTATAATGATTGTGTATGATTGAATTAGTAGTAAATCATGTTTTTAGGATGAAATTACATGTTTCCATGGCTAACCCATGTCTAGAAAGATGAAATTGAAGTAAGTGGGTTTTGTTCCTTGAAAGGGGAAATTGAGGATTTATAGATATTATTCTCGGATTGATGATATGTATAGTAGATTGGTTGAGAGTAAAGCATATAGACATGAATTGAATTAGATTAAAGTATACATGATGGATCATGATTAGTATTGATTAAGATTGAGCCTGTATGATGATATATAATTAGAATTGCTTAAGAATGAAGCATGTGATTAGAATGTCTTGAGATCTAGGCATATGTGATTATTGTAAGGAACATTGCTTTGAGAGTAAGGCTTGTATTTATGAATGTTTGATTACTAGGGCTTTGAGAATAAAGCTAATATGATGAATTATGAATGATAAGGCTTTGAGAGTGAAGCTTAAATGATAATGGTAGACTATTAGATAGAATTGTTGTGGAAGGACTTTACCCACATAATCTACCTTATGAAGGTATGAATGCATGAATGTGAAAGGCTTTCTCACATTGAATGATTCTAGGTTGAAAGGTTTGCTCACCTAAAATGAATCAAAGCATCTTAATTAAAATAGCTTGAAGTAATGATATGGTATCCCTTCATGAATAAGATTGACTTGGTAAGACAAGACCATGCATGTTATCTTGAGTAGTAGATCTCATGGGTAGCCTTGGATTGAGAAATCGTACCCTTCCTAAGGTTAACTTGAACTAGCATAATAGTATGCTTGCATGATAGCATGACTTGGTAAGGCCAAACCATTTTATTGGTAGCTTGGATTGAGCAATAGTACCCTTTCATGAGTATCTTGGACTTGCGTGAGAGTGTGCTTTCCATGATAGCTTGGTCTAGCATAATGATGTGTTTTTCCTTGATAGCCTTGAATTGTTAAATCGTAACCATTCATGAGTAATGTTTGTATTGGACTAGTATAGAAGTACTTCTCAATGAATACTAGCAAGACCTAAAGATGGACAAGTCCCTAATAAAAGAAGCATGTTTAGGATGAATCAAGGTTACTTCAAGAAAGTATCATAAATATGTTTTAATATGAGAATTTACTTGTATGATGTATGATTAGCTTGGATTGTTGCTAGAGGTTCCATCCTTGATATGTATGACTAGAGGTGAATTACCCAAGTCTTAGATAAGGATAAGTTGGGGTTACTTGAGAAGTGTTCCTCTTACATTAGGATGATCTAGATGCATTGATTATGCCTATGAATTTCTTTATTGAAATTTAGTCGTGAACTGATTTTATTATAGTTGAATAATCTTATTTGTGTTCTTTGTTGGTTGCTCTTAACAGGTGAAGAGATGAGTGTAAATGGGAGTAACCACAGCCAAATTGGGAACAATGATAACATCGGGAATTTGCATGAGGTCAATGAGGATCAATTGGGAAGTGCGGGTTCTATCCTATTGGCTCCAATTTTGGGCAACGTTGTGTTTCATGTGACAAGCTCTATGTTACAGTTGTTTCAAATGAAGGGCCACTTTGGAGGACTTGCTCAAGAAGACCCTCATGACCACATCCGAAACTTTGTGGATGTGTGGGCCATTCTCTTTCAAGAATATCACTCAGGAGTCAGTCCGACTTCGTTTGTTTCCCTTTTCTCTAATGGGGGAGGCAACAAAGTGGTTGGCCAATTTACCAAGGGAATCAATCACTTCTTGGGAGGAGCTCACTGATGTGTTTTATGTAAGGTTTTTCCCTCCCTCGGAGATGGTGAAGTTGAGGGATAATATTTAGAACTTCAAGCGAGTGGATGGTGAGCCTATTCACGAGACATTGTTGAGGTTCCAGAAGTTGCTGCTCCAATGTCCAACTCATGGACTACCGGACAATGTATTGTTACAATATTTCTACCAGAGCCTCGAATTAGTCAACAAAGGTGTGGCAGACCAGCTCATTCGAGGAGGAATCATGCAACAACCATTTTATATAGCATCTAACCTTTTCGATGAGATGAAAAAAATCAATCGCGCTTGGTACACTAGAGAAGATTAGGTGTCTCCTTTGAACTTTGGGATAACAAAGGAATAGATGGAAAAGAACCAAGAGCGAGATGAAATCATGGCCAAATAATGACCCAAATGGACCTATTGAAAAAGCATGTCATGGGGAATGGTTATGAGGCTATGAATCCACCTAAAGAGATATTTGAAAAAGAAAAGGTACAACGAGTGTCAAGACAAGAGGAGGGTTCTCGTCCGAGCTCTTCAAGGCCAAGCGGGAAGCAAGGTTGGAACATGTTTAGTGAGGATGGATGAAGAGGTTGCAATCGAGATCTATCTGATCAAACTAGATTTTGGAGGAGAGACGATGACGATGATGTTTGTTACATGCACATGGGTGATAGTCCAAGATCTAGGGACAGTTCTGGGAGCTTTTAGGTAGATGATTTGTTGTCTCGCATTTTAAATAAGGTAGAAGGATCTAACGAAGTGCTTAAAAAATGAAAGCAGATTTCTCATCCTTGAATAAGAAGGTAAACTCTCACTCGGATTCCATCAAGCAACATGAATTCCAAATGAGTCAACTTTCAGCCCAATTGGAGTCTAAACCACAAGAGAGTTTTGCCAATGATATGATGGTGAATTTAAAGATTAATCATGACAAATGCTTGGCGGTGTTGACTTAAAGTAGAAAAGCAGTGGGTGGTGACGTAAAGTAAATGGTGAGGCAAACATCAATAAAGAAGGAAATGATGCCATTGATGTAGAGGGGTCTTGCCAAGAACAGCAAATTTACACATCTAAAGAGGTTGATGAAATTCCAAGACAACTCCTCAACGAAGAATTACAAATATCAAATGAGGAGGCTGCTTCTTCTTTGAAACCTAGAAAATCGTTTCCCAAAGTCAACCCACCATTCCCTCAAAGACTAAAAAAAAGGGATGAAGATGATAAGTTTCAAAAGTTTCTATCTGTGTTCAAGTCTCTATCTATAAATCATCGTTTAGAGGAAGCATTGTTGGAAATGTCGGGCTATGCAAAGTTCACTAGACGATTGGTCACTAAGAAGAGGAGTATGGATTTTGAAATGGTGGAGGTGTCTCATTGTTGTAGTGCCATCATGACAAGCAATGCACTTTGCAAGAAAGGTGATCCGGGAGCATTTACTATTCCATGCACTATTGTGATGCTTCAATTTGCCAAAGCATTGTGTGATTTGGGGGCAGGTATTAACTTGATGTCGTATGCCATTTTCAATCAACTTGGGTTGGGTGAACCTAAGTCTACAACAATGCGCCATCTCAAAGCCGATCGATCTATTAAGCATCCCATTTAGATATTTTGGTGAAAGTGGATAGGTTCATATTTCCGGCTTACGTTGTTATTTTGGACTGCGAGATTGACGCCGAGGCACCTATTATTTTAAGTAGACCATTCTTGGCTACTGGTAGATCCCTTGTGGATGTTGAAAGCGGTGAGTTGAAATTTTGGGTAAATGATGCAGAGGTTACTTTTAATGTGTGCAACTCAATGAAGCAAACTAGACATTCATGTGGTCTCAACCATTGATGTTATTGACGAAGCACTGGCTAGTGTGAGTGAAGTTTTTTATGTGGGTGAACCCTTAGTTGCCGTCGTTTCCAATTATAATGAGGAAAAAATTTAGAATTATGATGAAGTTGTGGCTGCTCTATCGGGTTTAGGTTGTCGTTCTAAAAACCCATTGAAGCTTGACATTGATCTAAAAAATTGGGAAACCCCCCAGCCAAACCATAAACCGAACAGCCAGCGAAGCTTGAGATAGAAGTGCTCTCATGCCACCTGTAGTATTTTTTTTTAGAGCAAACAACACCTTACCCGTCATCATTGCCACAGATCTGCTTGAATGCCAAGTAAAATTACTTTGATAGTAAATACATAGCAAGTGTTGAACACCAAAGGAGGCTAAACCCACCGATGCAAGAAGTGGTGAATAAAGAAATCATCATGTGGCTTGATGCAGGTGTGGTATACCCTATTGCAGATAACAAATGGGTGAGCTCCGTGAAATGTGTACCAAAGAAAGAAGGTATGATGAGTCTTGGATTTTGACTCATTTAGAGCTTAATATTCATAGTTTTAGTGTCCTTAATGCCTATCTTATGCTATAAACTGATGTTTATGTGCTAATTTACAGTTTTGAAGGCAAAAGAGCAAGGCAAGGAGATGATGAAGAGGGACACTTGGCGCATCGTCAACCTGGTCGGTGATGCTTGAGTAATTCCGTCGATCGGTTAAAAAGGTGAAAATCTTAAAGAATATAAATTCAAAAAATTTCAAAGATGAAAAGGAGTTCTGAGAGTTCCGAGAGTTGCAAAATTTTGAGGTAATGTTCTGAGTGTTTGAGAGTTGTTATATTATGTTTTTTATGCCAAACACTGTTCTTTGAGTTTTTGAGTAGAATTTTATGTTGGGTTTTGATTTTTTACTTGATTTAAAGCATTGTGAAGACTTGCAGTTTGTTACCCAGCTGATGGAGAACATAGTTGGTAACATTTTCTTGCTTTTTGTAATGTGTGGCTAAAACCCCCATTCTTTGGCGGTGTGATTATGTGATTAAATGCTCGAATTAGCTTATGGGTGTTAGTGTTTAATGATTTAAAAGTTGATTTGAAGTGGGTTTGATTGATATATGAGTTTCAATTCATGAATTGTAGTTGGAAATACAGTTCTAGCTTAGTATTCGATGTTTGCTTGAGAAAGAGGTTTTAGAATTAAAGTTATCAATTGATGATTGTAGTGATTGGGTTATTGTGGATTCAACTTGAGAAAGTGAGTCTTAAATTCGATCCTACCAATCTAGCTCGAGAGAGTAGATTAATTGAGGTTTTGGGTTATTCATAATTATTATGCTTGTCGAGGTTCGAGAGAACTCGCTTGAATCGTGATACTTGATCGAGAGATGTCTATTACATCTAAAGTCTAGCCTACCCACTAAGATTCAACAGTTTTCAGTAAATAATAATCACATGTACAGCGAAATTGGCTTTTAATCAATCACATCCCCAAGGATCCCTCTTAACTTGAATACTCCCCTGTTTTCGTAATTGTTAGTTGCTAAATCTAATCCCCCCATTTGACACTAGTTGTCAACCCCTGCAACATGCTTTAATTTTTTCGATAAATTATATTCCTACAACTGACTAGAACACGTCTTTCACTTCGTAATTGAATTATGTATTGTATCACTCTCTGTGAGATCAACCCCAACTCTTCGTTGGGTTTATACTAGATTGTGATAGCCTACACATAGAATTGGATGAAGTGTAGTTGAGCGTTATCAAAAATGGCACCGCTGACGTGGAATGGTGTTTAGAATTCTATTAGTGAAGTTTAGTTGTGATGTAATCTTGTTTGTAGTTGTATCGACTTACTTTGTTTTTGTGTTTTGTTTGCTGCTCTTGAACAGGTGATGGGATAAATGTGAACGGGAGAAACCCTAGCCAACATGGACATCATGATAACAACGGTAACTTGAACAATGTCAATGAAGCTCAATTGAGTAGTGTGGGTGCTATTTGGTTACCTCCGATCGTGGGCAATGCGGTATTCCATGTGACTAGCATGATGTTGCAGTTATTGCCAATGAAGGGTTTATTCGGAGGCTGCCTCATGAGGATCCCCAAGACCATATCTGGAATTTTGTAGACGTGAGTGGTCCACTTTCGTTCAAGAACATCTCACAGGAGTCAGTCCGACTTCGATTGTTCCCTTTTTTTTTTATGGGGGAGGCAACAAAGTGGTTAGCTGACCTACCAAAAGACTCGATTACATCTTGGGAAGAGCTTATTGAGGCGTTCTACATAAGATTTTTCCCTCTTTCGAGGATGATGGCATTGAGAGATAATATTCTGGGCTTCAAACGATTGGATGGTGAACCAATCCATAAGACATGGTTGAGGTTTCAGAAGCTGCTGCTCCAATGTCCAACTCATAGACTCCCGAACAACGTGTTGTTACAACATTTCTACCAGAGCTAGATTCAGTCAACAAGGGTGTGGCTGATCAGCTTGTCCAACGAGGAATTATGCAGCAACCTTTTGAAATAGCGTCTAGTCTTCTTGATGGGATAACGAAGATCAACCATGCTTGGTACACTAGGGAAGATCAAGTGTCTCCTTTGACCTTCAGGATAACAAAGGAACAAATAGAAAAGGACCAAAAGCGGGATGAAAGCATGGCTAAAATGATGACCGAATGGATCTTTTGTCAAAACATCTCATGGGCAGTGGTTCTAAGGCTGTGAACGCAGTTGGATTTAGCGAAGTAAATCCCGATGATGCACATTTTGAAGCTTTGTACAATGAAGAAGTACACTTTCTAGCAAATCAGGGAGGAGGTTTCTACCAAAATTATCCAAGGCCAAGCGGGAACCAAGGTTGGAATAGAGAGTGTGATGAAGGTTGGAAGGCCCGTGATAGGGAGTGGCGTGACCTAGTACATATTGATGGGAGCGAGACGGTGAAAAAGAGAAATATGCACCTCCCCATGAGAGTCAAAAGCCAAAAGAGCAAAGGGCTGACCTGGAAAATTTCCGCATTTAAGATATGCTTGCACGCATTCTCAATAAAGAAGAAGGGTCGGACAAAGTGCTGAAAGAAATGAAAGAGGACGTCTCAACTTTGAACCAGACGGTTACTTCTCACTCGGTGTTCATTAAACAACTGGAAACACAAATGGGTCAAATATCGACTCATTTGAACCCAAGGCCAAAAGGAGGATTACCGAGTGATACCATGGCCAACCCAAAGATTGAATAATGAAAACATATCTTTGTCGTGCCATGATGTTAAATAAGGTTCTTCTTGGGATGCAACCCAAGTTTTTAGCTTCTATTATTGATGTTTGAATAATAGGTGTTAGATGTGCAGGTTGAAAATTAGAAGTTTTTGGAAGAGCAACAATTAGGCGAGCTCAGGTAGTAGTCGGCGAGCTCGATTTGGATGACCATTTTGACTAACTAATTAGCTGGAGGTTCTGTAAAACTCAGCGGACAAAAGAGCCATTCAGCACATCGCCGAATGGTCGGCGACATAAGTGGGCATCGCTGACTGGCGTGCGAACTGAAGGGTCATAAAGGCTAAACCGTTTTTACATTCAAAAACTTCCCTCATTTTATATTTTCTGACTTTTGCACTTTCACAACCATACTTTCAATCTTTGTTCTTGTTATTTTCGTGTGGGGATCAATTGCTCGGGTGGATTTCATAGACTTTTGCTTGTCGACTCTCTAACTTAGCACTCGTTTATTTACTCTTGAGGTTGGTTATCTGAACCCCGCCTTTAATTTTTTGCAGTTTCAAATGCATGATCGTATCCCTATTGAATTGTTTGCGTAATATTAATTGTTTGATTGATAGTTATTTGTTTATACCTTGTCGTACTTTGTTTATTCATATTTTAGCCTTTAACTGTCCAATCCATGTGTTGAATGAGTGAAATTGCGGGTGTGTGTTAATTGTGTATTGGGTCTGGTGTGGGTGAAGTCTGAGTAACTCCAATTTCTCCGATTGACTAATTTTGCAACTCAACACTGGGGTTTCTTTCAGGTGACGTAGCTTGTTTGTCTTACTTTCCTTTTAGTTCATTTTTTTTTAAAAAAAAAAATCTTTGTCCTCTTTTGACAACTCCTTAATTCTAACTTTCCACATATTTCAGTTGATTAATCATGGAGTTAGTTCTTCCGTGGTGGAGAATGTGATTCATATTCGATCCAGCATCTCTGTTCCCAGGTGGAACATAGGGTCCACTCTTATCATTCTTGTTGCCATAGCCATTCCGGTTGTAATTTTTGTCACGATTTAAGTTCCTATCACGGACATAGTTACCTTCACAATTGTAGTTACCATATTTCTGACCTAGGTTTCCTCGACCTTGGCGCCAATTATCCGAATTGGATCCTTGGGCGTTAGTTCGGAAACCCCCCATTTGATTATTCACCAGATTTACATCCTCCACATAAATGTACTCCTCACAAGGTGGTGCTCAAGGTTGATAGTTCTTAGCATTTACGTTCTCTTCACTTTCGCGCACATGTTTCAACACCAAGCCTATTTCGGTTCTCAATTGGGCCATCACCTCACGAATATCATCATTGGACTGACTTGGTGTGAATTGGACAACAAACGTACTCCTTCCAGTATTTGCCTTTCTAGTGCTCCATGCCTTGTTATTCTTGGAGATATGTTCAAGTTTTTCAGCTATCTCTTAAAATGTGCATGCTCCATAAGATCCTCCAGCAATAGTATCTAGCACAGCTTTTCCACTGTCATCTTGTCCTCTGTATAAATTGATGCAAGTCAGATTGCCTCAAGGCCATTCACTAACAGCCAAGTTTGGAAACTTCAAAGTATGGAAGGATTGTTCATAAAGAAGGAGGTTCTTGAGCTTGATTTTATGACAAAGAGGGGATTCCATGCCTTAAATAGTAACATACACGCATGGAAGAATCTCCCAATCGAGAAATACTGTATTTGGATGATAGCTTGGAATGTGGGAGGTCTAACGAAGCAAGGAAGAGTAAGCGAAGAAGTTGTCTCACTCGACGAGCTGGAGGCCACATCGGCGACTCGCCTAATGGCTTAGGTGAGGGCTCCAAGCTTGCCTAAAGTTCCAAGGAGCTACAGAGAAGATCCAGTTCACCAACTGAATCACCGACTCGCGGAGTCCCTTAGGCGAGCACGACCCACCTCGCCCTTTTCCCCATTTTGGGCAACTTTTGGGTGTCTTAGTAATAATAGCCTAAAACTATAAATAGCTAGTTTGGGTCTTCTTTTTATGTAGACTTTTTTTTTGAATATGAATGATTGATGAATTGGATCTCCTTGGAGAGACTTGAGAGCTTGGTAAAGCTTCTATTGAACTTTGTTTAGAAATGGGCGTTGCTTGGAGATTCAATTTCCTTAAGGTCTTCGTAAGAGATTTGGTGCTTGATTGGAATTAATCGATTGAGGTCTTTAGGTTTAATATACCTTTTGGTTGCTTTTGATTTTCTTTTCTTATGTCAATCTATTTATCTTGATTAGGTGCTTGTTTAGGGATTGTAATTGGAGGTTTTAGGATTTAATACATCCTTTAAATGCCAATTGTTCCTTCTCTTGTATCTCTTCTTGTATCCTTCTTTTATTTCTACATTTTATCTGTAATTCGTGGTGAGAATTACATCATTCGGTATCAGAGCTGAGCTTAGATTCGTTCCTACAATTCTAGTCTTGGGTTTGCTATAAAAAAAAGTCAAAATCATTTTTGAAGAAAACCCAAAAACTATTTTATTGATTTGAGTCTTGTTTGATGTTTCTAAAGCTAGATTAGTGTTCCTTAGCCTTACTTGAGTCTAGATCTGAGATTTTGCATCGATTGGAGTAGGATTGAAGAATCCATCATTGTTGATTGAAGAAGCTTGAAGAACATCAAGTGGGTTTTCAGATCTAGGAGAAATTGGAGACTCTTTGGTGTTGAGGTTTGATATCTATATCCTTAGGAGTTCATATATCAAAATTTGGGTGAAAAAGGAGTAGAAATCCATTGGGTTTGAAAATTGGGTGTTCTTCATGACTTGAAGAAAGAAGGAAATGGCTTTAAAAAGTTGATGAATTGGCTAGGAAATGAAAGATAAAAATTATTGGGGTTTGTTTCCTACATCAAGGGGAGCCTATATCTCAAATTTTGTGAAATTCCGAGCCAAAATTATTGAGGGTTTTATTTTGGGTCTTTACCTTGTTCATAGTGTTCTTGGGGATCTTCAAATCTTCAAGGAGGAAAATCATCAGAAGGAGGTGTTTGATCCAAAAGGAAGAGGAAAGGAAAGAGAACTTGTGTTGGTTCAAAAGGGAATTTACTAAAAGGGGCAAGTACTAAATCAAGGAAATAAAAGGGGACCACAAGAAGTGCAAAATCGGAGGCTACAGGTGTACTAGAAGGTCAATTGGGCGAGCTAAGTCATGCTTACAAAACTGATTCGGCAACTCACCAAATTGGAGTTGAGCTCGCCAAATCAAAATTGAGTCTCTGGTTAATTCGGTGAGCTGAGGGCACTTCGGTGACTCCCCAAACTGATTCGGCGAGCTATAGGGAGTATGTTGGCGATGTGAATTTCATTTTTGGCAAAAAAAAAGTTTAAGTTTGGACACCCGAACTTCATTTTATGACCAATCTCATGTTCTAACTTCCTAGTCTCATTTTCCTTGATTCCTACTCACTTCTTTGATTCTAAAAACTAATTTCCAACTAGTAAATGTCCTTACTTAGTTGTTGATTAATCTAGAGTCCGTTTTCTTTCTTGTGCTTTTTTTTTCTTACTTCGTAGTTAACTTTTGATTCAAGTCTGTTTGTTTTCAATCGAGTCATCCGTCCTTCTTGAAATAAGAATCTATTCCGACCAAGAGCTTAATTGACACTTGTGTACCACCGGATTGAAATAAGGTTCAATATTAGCCAAACAAATTTGTGAGGTATTCAAAGGTTATAAAATGCGAGTGTTGGTGAGGAGCTTTTACTACTAACCTTATTTTCTCATTTTGTAGGTACAAAGAAGTTATAAGGAAGCATGTCATCAATAGCCTCAGACCCATGTGACTATGATATGGGATACTATGATTGTAGTGATGGAGGTTATGGATGTGAGAATGATAGTGATTATGGAGGCTATGATGATAGCCATGATCAAGAGCCGAATTGGAATGAGAGCTACTATTCTGGAGAAGAATATGAGGAAGATGGTGATCATAGCTCTTATGATTAAGATGGAGAGGACGATGAACCTTGCGATGGCTCTTATGATGATGATGGGGCATGTGAGACATCTTACTCCCACTCCGAGAGCAAAGATGGTTCCTATGATGGTGATAGAACATATTACACTTCCCACTCCAAGGATGAAGGTGAGGTAAGGTATAATACTCTCTTTAATAAGAATTATGAGGAGCATGACTCTAAGGCTTGTGAAGATGCATATTCTTTGTCTTGTGGTAATCCTTGCCCTAGTTGAAGCGGTTTATACGGTTACACTAGTTCAAGTCAACATCATCTGATGGGAAGAAGAGAGTGTGCATCTCTAATGTCTAAGGATAATACATCCTACACTTCTCATTTTAATGTACACTTGTCAGGATATAGGAACCAAGGCAGATATAGAGGATGTGTTAGGGGTCTCGGTCCCACAAGAGTTAGTCTTCCTATTTTTGAAGGGAAATGTGATCCCGAGGAGTATCTTGATTGGGAGTGGAAATGTGAACGGAATTTGCTAGACCATGATTTGGAAGACATTAAGCAATCCATGTATGCCCTTGTGGAAATATGTGGGATGGCTTCGAAAACTTAATGGAAATGTCAACCCTTTCATATGGGAAGAATTGAAAGGGCTTATGAGGTTCAAGTATGTGCCAAAGGGGTACACAAAGCTTTATAATGTTGACCCGAGAAGACAAGTTCTTAGGATAAAGGTTGACATTTATGGAGCTTTAGGGTTTGATCTTGTCCTCGATAATTGGTGCAATCTAAACTACATCACTCCATCTACGGTAGCCTACTTGAGACTACCCCAAATATCAAGGTGTTATCCATACACCACGGAGGGATGTAAGGTTACCAAAGTTCTAAAGGTCTCTTTCACACGCGGTGAATACTATGAGGACGTTCGGTGTGATGTAATACCCATGGACTTCTGTCACTTATGTTTGGGAGCTAATTGGTTTAACAAACATAGGGTTCCAAACGAGCAAAAATGGTCCAAGTATGTTATGGATCAATGGGGAACACATCTATTTCCTCCTCCTAAGGTGAAAAATAAGAGACAAAAGATTGAGAGGAGTAAGGGAGAGCAAGGTGGAAACCTTAGAGTGGAAAAATGAGAGGATGAGTGGAGTGACGTGAGGGGGTTGCCACAATATCAATCTAACCTTTTTTTTATCCTTCACTTTGTAAAGGTTCTTATGTAGATACAAGCATGATGAATGGAGGAACATGAGTTCTCGACAAAGAGCCTACCATTGAAGATGTGATGGATGCACTTTTGGAGTGTCCCAACATTCCTAAGGGAGTGTCATTCCAAGGTAAAGAAGATCTCTCTTGCGAGTGTCAAGGTACAATAGCTAAACTTAACACTTTTACTATTGCAAATGAACAAAGTGTAAGTGATAGCTTGTCTTTATGTGAGCCTAATGTTTCTTTACCATGTGTTGATAATGTACATTTTGAGAGTGTGGATACACTAGTTGATCCTATTGATGACCGAATTGATTCTTCTAGTATGATCAATTTGTGTCCATCTAGAGTTGACACCCGTGCTTTGAGGGATAGTTCATTATCATTTGATAATTGGGTTGATCAACTTGAATTTGAGTATAGTTCACTAAATGAGGGATCTTGTGATGCGATTAAGGAACCTCAATTTGGTGATACTGACAATAATGTTGATCATTTGAATAGGATTGACTCTTTGAGCATATCCTTTATGGAAGATCCTACTACTTGTTTTGCTCATAGAGATCATGTGCTTAAAAATGCTTCAAAAATTATATGTGTCTTTTTTAGGGTGAACTTAAATGTTTTAATTCTCCCCTGGTGGTTGATCATTCCCTATTTAAGTACCATATCTTGTTTGAAGATGACAAAATCACTCCTAGTGAAGTGCCTAGTATTGTGAATCAAGAGAGTAGTGTAGTTCTTGATAGTTATACTTTTTATGGTAACTTCCTCCCAAAGATGGAAATCTCTTCTTGGAAGATGAGAGTACTCTTAGGGGGAAGGATTATGATGAGAAGGAAGGTGTTATTTGTTTTCCCCTTACCTCTTCTTCTTGGTGTGTTCCAATTCTTAATGGTATGACCAATGATTTTGAGCCTATTAGTAGTCATACCTATGAAAACACCTTAGATGAAGTTGATTTGCGAGACACCTTTCTCTATTACCTGTTTACATATGATGATGCTCACGTTTTTTAGTGGAGTATGCTTTTAGAAGATAAGAGTGCCAATCAGACAAAAGGGGATGTACTTGATACATATTCATGGATTTCCTTTACATTTGACCCTGGTAATGAGTTGAATTGTGGCACTTGTGTAGTGATTCTTGGTCAAGATGACAGGCATAATTTGGGTGAATCTATTGACACCTTTCCCTATGATGAAAGTCCTTCTTGAGGGTTTACAATCCACTTGAGGGGCCTACATTGTTTATGGGGAAGGGTAGTTTCCTAAACCCCTTTCTATACTCTTGCTTTGAATATGATCTAGTTGATTGTTCATCTTATGGGGGTAGGAGTTATTTTTCAAGAGAAGGTGAAGTTTATCTTAAATTTTCCATGATGTCTTTGTGTGTTCCTTCTTGTAATGTAATGAGTGCTAGAATCCTTGAACCTAGTTGTGATCTTGCATAAAGGAACACCTTAGATGACTCTAGTGTCCATGACACCTTTCTCTATTATCTATTTGCATATGATGATACTCATACTTGTGTGGGTAGCATATTTTATGTTAATAGTAGTATCAATAGGGAAAATGGAAGTCTCCTTGACTCGATGTTATGTAATCCCTTCCCATTTGACCCCGGCGTTGGCCTAAATTGTGATGAGTATGGTAGTAACACTTCCTTTATTTCATATGATTCTTACTTGGTGTTATTACTTGATTCTATGTGCTTGAATGAGGTTTGTTTTCCAATTAGTGTGGGGAATACTTTTGTACTTGACCCCGCTAATGAATTGGGAATAAATACATTCTCGAAGTTAGCTAGTGCATTGGGTGGAGTCTTAACTTGGGTTAACATTGTTTGTGAATTTGCACTTAGGTATGAGGGTGTTCATGTGTTACTTCACTTAAAAGGGGAATTGTGCTTGTTGAAATGTTGAACCAATGAGGGTTTACATGTGTGGTTGCCTAAGTGTATTGGTTTCTTCTCTCTACCCCTTTGTCAAAGTTTCTTAAGCAGCCAAGTATCTCTTGTTTTGATGGGTTACAAACCCTTTGTTGATCATTTTGATGCTTGGTTATATGTTAAATTTGTGCCTCCTTGGCATGGTGATAGAATAGTTATTGCTAACGCTAACCCTCATGCCATGAGGATCTTGTTATTATTTGGTTTCCCTATGGTTTTGCAAGGTTTGGATTCGAGGACGAATCCTTTTCAAGAAGGGGAGAATTATGTAATTCAGATTGCCTCAAGGCCTTCACTCAAAGCCAAGTTTGGGAACTTCAAAGTATGGAAGGATTGTTCAAAAAGATGGAGGTTCTTGAGCTTGAGTTGATGAAAAAGAGGAGATTCCATGCTCTAAATAGTAACATACGCGCATGGAAGGAGCTCCCAATTGAGCAATACCATATTGGGATGATAGCTGGGAGATCTAACAAAGCAAGGAAGAGAAAGAGAAGAAGTTGTCTCAGTCGGCGAGCTGGAGGCCACTTCGGTGACTCGCCTAATAGCTTAGGCGAGGGCTTCAAGCTCACCTAAAGTTCCAGGGAGCTACAAAGAAGAGCCAGTTCGCCAACTGGATCGGCGACTCGCCGAATCCATTAGGCGAGCACGAGCCAGCTCGCTCTTTTCCCCATTTTGGGCAACTTTTGGGCCTCTTACGTAATAATAGCCTAAAACTACGAATAGCTAGTTTGGCTCTTCATTTTAGGTAGACTTTTTTTTTGAATATGAATGATTGATGAATTGGATCTCCTTTGAGAGACTTGAGAGCTTGGTAAAGCTTCTATTGAACTTTGTTTAGATACGGGGGTTGCTTGGAGATTTAATTTCCTTAAGGTCTTCGTAAGAGATTCGGTGCTTGATTTGGATTAATCGATTGAGGTCTTTAGGTATAATATACGTTTAGGTTGCTTTTCATTTCCTTTTCTTGTGTCAATCTATTTATCTTGATTAGTTGCTTATTTAGGGATTGTAATTGGAGGTTTTAGGATTTAATACATCATTTAGTTGCCAATTGTTCCTTCTCTTGTATCTTGTCTTTTAGCCTTCTTTTATTTCCGCTTTTATCCGTAATTCGTGGCGAGAATTACATTAGAAATACTCTTTCAGTGACTCATCATATATGTGGTGGTTTGGCACACTTCTTACGAATATAGTGAATCTATCCCACGAGCTACTCACCGACTCTCCAGGCAATGCTATGAAGTTATTGAGTTTATCCTTGAGATTCAACTTCTTGGACACCAGAAAATACTTCTCCATGAAAACCTGTGCAGCTGGTCCCAATTCGTAATTGAGTATTATGGAAAATCAGAAAGCCATATTGTAGCATCACCTTTCAACGAAAGAGGAAACACGCTTAAGACAATCGCATCCATGTCTAAATTTGGTCGCCCCACACTACTCAAGCAGACACTTTTCAATTTGCTCATGTGAACATATGGATCTTCCGAGGGTAACCTAGCAAACAATCCTCTAGCTGTAAGCATTTTCATCAAGCTCCTGGTCACCACAAAAGTGAGCCCAGAGGGTAATGGAGGGACAACTATAGCACCGGTCGATCCCACAGCATTATGATCAACCCTGTAGTTAGCGCAAACACCTGGTACCAGCTGAATTTGTACTCCTTCCGCATTTTCAACTCGTAGGTTACCCTAAACATGGTCGGGCACATCCAAGACTCCAGGAGGTTTCAAACCAACTCCATCCCCCTTGATCCGCTCCAATTGGATCATTTTGTACCTCGAGATTTAGGCCTCTTCAAACCATTCTTCTCAGAATTCTTCTTAATTCCGGATCGTCGGGAGTCATAGGATTGCCTCAAAAAAAAATTAAAATTGGAAATACTTGACTAAAGTTCAATAAAGAAATTAGTCATATTTCCCGGCAGCGGTGCCAAAATTCGATACGCCTAAATTACACCTTCCTATAGAAGTATAAGTGGTCATTGTCGAATAAAGAACCTAACTTTTAGGTTAGGGTCGATCCCACGAGGAATATGGTCTAGACTTAGGCTAACTTACGATTATCTTATTTACAAATTCCCCCCTTTTTTGGAAGTAGATTAACTAAACGAAGATAATCATAAGTTAGCCTAAGTCTAGACCATATTCCTCGTGGGATCGACCCTAAACTAAAAGTTAGGTTCTTTATTTGAAAACGGCTGCTTATACTTCTTTAGGGAGGTGTAATTTGGGCGTATCAAATCAACGGGGCTAAAATTTGATATGCCCAAATTACATCTTCCTATAGAAGTATAAGCGGTCATTGTCAAATAAAGAACCTAACTTTTAGGTTAAAGTCAATCCCACGAAGAATGTGGTCTAGACTTAGGCTAACTTACGATTATCTTCATTTAGTCAAACTACTTCCAAAAAATAGGGGAATTTGTAAATAAGATAATAGTGGTTTATTTAAAGTAACAAGTAATCACAATTCACAGTTTGAAATATCAATATGAGCTGGAAAATAGGGTACAAGTGTTCCTCACAAGTTCTTAATGCAGTAGTTCCAATAATAGTAACTCTATCTTAGTGTTAACATGCAAGGTTGGTAAGTTATGTATCTCCTAAGTAATTGGTCCTCTAAATAGGGAATTTCACCATGCAACTTGGTCTGTCTACGGGTGTATGCTTCACTAACTCTTACCCTTAACCCCAGATTAGCCTTCGCAGTAAGTTGGTCAGGCTATTAGATAGCGGATTATCACATCTAAATCTCCATTATTTAATCTCTTTCTCATTCATTACCTCCTTGGTAAGGCAAGTAGGAATGAGGCGAGTTCTAACGTTGGCCACCGTTGAAAATATTTCTAAACGAAAGGATTTACAATACATGCTTAAACAATATTCAAGAATTACATAATTATTGGTTTTACTTTGTTAACTACTCATGGTTCCTACAACCCTAATTGTGGATTTAGCTATTCATGCTTGAGTTATCACAATTCATATTATGGTTTGAAATAGAAATCATGAACTTACAATTAGAATCGATGAAATCTGGAATCTTGTATTGAAAATCAAAAGCAAATTGCATAAACAAACTTTAAGAATTAAATGCTAAAATTGTTTGCAAAATAATTCTCAAAGCCAAAGTAAACTCTCACAAAAAGTGTAAAACCCAAAAGAAATGAAAAATACAACTTATATTTATAGAAACTAAATCCTAAACCAAGTAGGAAAAGAAAACATAAGAAATTCCGGTCTGAGCAGTTTTGATCGATGACAGCTACCTATGGTCCATGAATCAATAAATGGCCCATGGGTGGCTCCGTGGTTCAACAGTTGGCCAACATCTTGTGGTCTTCAAATTACGGTCATCACCTATGGCCTGTAGGTCTTTGCACGGTCTGTCATGTCCCTCTGTTGTTCAAGTACTGGAACTCCTTTTCTTTGAGCCAAATGATGACCATGATCCATGATCCGTCACTCAGATTACAGGGCGTCGTTAGCCTCAGTGGTTCCACCCTTGGTCATTCTTCCTTGAACACTCCACCTACGGCACGTCAAGTAAATGAGGGCTCGTAAATGAGCTCGTCTATTGCAAAAATCCTACTAATTCAACTACATTCAACTCTAACTGCTTCAAACCTATTTCCTGCAAAATTAGACCAAAATACCATCACATCTAATAACAAAAATGCCAAAGACGCATTCAAATTTCAAGTATAATGCATCAAAAATACCGTAAACTCATGGTACATCATTGATATCATATCCTTGGTTCTTCGGAGGCACGATGTCACAACTCAAGCCAAAAGCCCAAGTTGAGGGTGGTCATGACGTGAATAAAAAAATAGCTTAGAACATTGTATCCCTGGTTATTCCGAAGGCACGAAACAACAATGCATAGTTGAATGGATCAAGTGTGAATGGTTTGAGAAAATGGTAGTTAAAAAAGAGAAAAAGATAAAGAAGAAAATAAATGATGAATGTCGGGATTTTCTAAAAGAAAAAGGTTGCAAACACTTGAATAAGAGTTGAGCACTAATAAGAACTTTGGAGAACTTAGATAATCCAGTCACTAATATACCAAATGTTCCACTCCCTAGCCTGAGCCAACGCTACAAGCCAATAAAATTTCTATAGTGATCCTATTTCGGTTGTTTGATAGTTGAAGCATAGAAAACAAGGGTAATCCTATGGTCTGTATACTTTCAGTGTTAGAAGTTCTTTTTGCAGAGCGAGAGTACTCGCCAGTCCCAATTATAATGTGTGAGGCACTTCTTTATTGTGAGGGCACTATGTTTGCATTTGATAGTCAATATGTTAGCTGATAGTTGGTACTTGAATAAGCATGATCGACTGTGTGTAATGGGATGTCATCCATTGATTCTTGCATTTTAGATAGATTATTTTGGATAAGATTGTTGTGGAGATAGTTGCTGCATATTTGTGATGTGTTCCTTTATATTTGAGCGTCGAGTGTTGTCTTTTCATCTCTTGAGCACAAGCAATGGTTCTAAGTTGAGGTTGTTGATGTGTCGTGAAATCATTATACATTTGACGCTTGAAACTAAAGATTAGTGTGAGAAATCGAGTGTGATTATGTTGATATGATGTTTTTTCTTTGATGTTGAACAGGTAAAACACCTGGATGCAAAAGATAGGAAAAAGGAAGAAAGAGTGAACTGAAGCCACCACCAAGGAGCCCCAGACAGGCCGTCGTCAAGTTGACCAGCCGTCTGAAGGCTCGTGGAAAGGAGGCAGTAAATCCCTTCAGCTACCCATATAAATAATGAAGACCACAGAGCCCAATATGGGTCGTGGTCCACTTGACGAGTCGTCTGAGGGCTCGTGGACTAGAGGCAGGCAATCCAGTGGCCACCCAAGTAAAGGCACAACTCCACGAAGCACTAGACAGGTCGTGGTGCTTAAGACAGACCATCTAGTTTCTCATGAGAAATACTGGTGAAGGAAGTCCCACACTTTCTAAGTGTGGGACCACGAAGGGCTTGATGAGTCGTCTAGCCTTAGACGAGCCATCTGCATGCCCGTGAAGACTCGCAACAGTGTAGTCCTACTTCAAGTAGGACTTGTTTTTACATACTATTTAGTTACTTAGGGTTTATTTTTGAAATCTATCTTTTATCTTTCGAATATTGAGACATTGAGAGCAAGCAGAAACTACAGTTTCCAATTTCAAACACTTTGATTTGTCAATTACTTTGGAACAAAACTTTGTGATCGTGATTTAGTGTTGATAATCGAGATTCTTTTGGTTTGCTATTATTGTAAGTTTCTTATACCATGCTTTCAATAATATATTTTGCTTTTTTTCTTGAAATAATAAGAGGCTAAATACCACAACTAGGATTATGGAAACCATGACTAAAAAATTACTATGGATTCAAAATACGAGTAATGTTGATTTGTTAATTGTACATGTTTATTCTACTTTCATAATGATTGCTTTCGAATGAGTGCATGCATTAGAACTTGCCTATATTTACCACTTGTTCGAGAGAAAGGTGATAATTAGGAAAAAGTTAGAATCAAATTTCACTTACTTGTTATGAAGATTTGAGTTCAAGAGAAGAGAACCTCCTTAACAAGTATGCAAGGGTAAACACCAAAATAGTCTAAGACCGAGAGGAAAAGAGTGAAAGTCATCTAATAGGGCTGAGAAGCATTTATATGTATCTAACTTGCTAGGAAAAGGTAATATTAACGACGGATGATTACTTGTATAAGAATCTAGAGTGAACTAAGTCATGGGGAACACAATCCTAGTCTCGTTAAATCAAAAACTGAAATCTTGGGACTATTGTTACTCTTATTAACTGTGAAGCTAAAATTCAACATTGGATACTTAAACATTAAAACAACCCAATATTAACTTTTCGCAATTTATTATCTTTTGGAAATATTAACCGCAATTGAATAAGAGGTCAGTAAGGTTATTTCTGTAGTAACTTCCCTGTGGGATCGACCTCAATTCCAGTTTAGTTCTATAAATATACTTTGACCATTTATACTTCTTAATTGAGGTGTAAGTTTGGATGTATCAGTCTTATATCTTGCAAGCTTCTTAGTAGATTCGGATGGCAAATAAGGATGAGTTTCTTTTCGAACTGAGCTTTGTATACCAATATTTTTATCTCTTTTAGTATCGCTATTTGAGTTCTGATTTCCCTCATTAACTCTATGGCTTTGTGTATTTCTTCTGTGTTTGTAGTAAGCCTGGGAGCTGGGGGAGTGAAGTTAGGAGAGTCAGTACCTAGGATGTCGATGCCACATCGTTTGGATTGTGAGTTGAGCTTTTTATTGACCGCATCGGGATCAGCACAAGAATAGGAATACCTTCTTGGTATGCATGGAGTGGGTTGTAGAGAGGTTCATCATTGGATTTGGTGAAGGAGATGGAAAGAAAGGAATCTCCCCGGGGTCTGCTCCAGAGGGTGGAGTAGAGGTGTTTCTCATGTCAGGATGTAACACCTCGGAATCTAGTAGGCTAAAGTAGGACTAAGTGAGGGGGCTACGGTAGCACCCCGTATCCAAAAAGGGGGAAATTAAGCAAATTTTAGCAGGTTCCATCCACGGTGCCAACTAGGGTCCGTAGGTGGGATCATGGTCCGTGGGTCAGGGAGTCATCGTTTGCCCAAACTCTCTGTCAAGACCATGCCCGACAAGGATGGACCGTAGGTCCATCCACGGTTCGTCGGTGGGGTCTCGTGGGTGGGCCTTCCTGAACAGTTGAGGCGGTTAAGATGGAGCTTAAAAGTCTTTTCCGGTTTTAATTAGAATTAAGTGGTCTCATTTTACCCTAGTCTAGACCACCTACATAAGTACTTTAGACCCCTAAATTCATTCATTCTAAGTTATTATTTCAAAACCCCAAAAGAATCCCAAATTCTGAAGAGAGGAGGAAGAGGAGGAAGAGGAGGAAGAGGAGGAGGAGGAGGAGGAAGAGGAAGGAGGAGAAGAAGAAGGATAAGAAGGAGGAGTAGAAGAAGGAGAAGAAGAAGGAGAAGGAGAAGAAGGAGAAGGAGAAGGAGAAGAAGGAGAAGGAGAAGGAGAAGAAGGAGCAGAAGAAGGAGGTTCAAGCTAAATCAAGTCAAGTATCCTAATTCTCAAGCTTTTGTGTGCTTTGTGACTAAGGTATGATGGCTTTTCATCCATGGAATACTTCCTTCCATGGAGTCCCCTAGAATTCCCACAATTTGAAGAAGAATTCTCCAATTCAAGTTAGGGTTTCGTCCAATGTTGTGGGTTATGATGAATGTTGATCCAATTGAGTGGATAATGATTGTTTATGATTGAATTGATAGTAAATCATGTTTTTAGGATGAAATTACATGTACCCATGGCTATCCCATGTCTAGAAATATGAAATTGATGTAAATGAGTTTTATGCCAAGAAAGGGGAAATTGAGGATTTAGAAATAATCTTCTAGGATTGATGATATGTATAGTGGATTGCTTGAGAGTAAAGCATATAAACATGAATTGAATTAGATTAAAGTATACATGATGGATCATGATTAGTAAGTTCTTGAGATTGAGCCTATATGATGATATAAGATTAGAATTACTTAAGAATGAAGCATGTGATTAGAATGTGTAACACCCCGGAAACTAGAAAGCTAAACTAGAGCTTGACGTCAGGGTTAGAGTCGTGAATAACTCCCCATACCTAAGATGAAGGGTTTCGGGTTAGACCGTCAAGGTACAATCCCTCAAGGACCAACAAAGTGCCCTTGAGGAGGACCCTAGAATCTGCCCAAAAACAGTAGACCCATAGAGGGACCCACGCCCCGTAGGGGGGTCCACGCCCCGTGGGTGAGGGGTCGTGGGTCAGGGTCCCAAAATCAGGTCCCAGCCAATCAACCCACGATTGACCAGCACACCTCGTGGGTCCACCCATGGCCTGTGGGCGTGGTCTCGTGGGTGAGGCAGTGTGTAGGTTTCAAGCTGTTAAGTTGGGGACTAAGGGGTCTTTCCATATTTAATTAGGGATTAAGTGGTGTCGTTTTACCATCATTTAGACCACCTATATAAATGCTTTAGACCCCTAAATTAAGTTAGTGAAAATCATTCTCTCAACTCACCAAAAATAAACCCAATTCCCTCTCAAATATTCTCTCTCTAGAAAGTGAAGAAGAAGAAGAAGAAGAAGAAGAAGAAGAAGAAGAGGAGGAGGAGGAGGAGGAGGAGGAGGAGAAGGAGTTCATCCTTGGATTCTTCCATACATGGAGTCCCCTAGAATTCCCCCAATTGTGAAGATGAAATCCCCAATTCAAGTTAGGGTTCCTTTCAATATTGTGGGTTAAGTTGAATATGGATCCAATTGAGTGGATATTTAATGTTTATGATTGATTTAGTAGTGAATCATGTTATTATGATGAAATTACATGTTTTTTATGCCTAACCCTAGTCTAAATGGTGAAATTGAAGTAATGTGGGTTTATGCCTTGTGAAGGGAAATTGAGGATTCATAGATGATCTTTTAGAATTGGTGATATGTATAGTAATTGTTCAACTCACCAAAAATAAACCCAATTCCCTCTCAAATATTCTCTCTCTAGAAAGTGAAGAAGAAGAAGAAGAAGAAGAAGAAGAAGAAGAGAAGAAGAAGAAGAAGAAGAAGAAGAAAACGAAGAAGAAGAAGAAGAAGAAGAAGAAGAAGAAGAAGAAGAAGAAGAAGAAGAGGAAGAAGAAGAGGAAGAGGAAGAGGAAGAGGAAGAGGAAGAGGAGGAAGAGGAAGAGGAGGAAGAGGAGGAAGAGGAGGCGGAGGAGGAGGAGGAGGAAGAGGAGGGGGAGGAGGAGGAGGAAGAAGAGGAGGAGGAAGAGGAGGAGGACGAGGAGGAGGAAGAGGAGGAGGAAGAGGAAGAGAAGGAGGAGGAGGAAGAGGAAGAGGAAGAGGAGGAGGAGGAGGAAGAGGAAGAGGAAGAGGAGGAAGAATAGGAGGAGGAGGAAGAAGAGGAAGAAGAGGAAGAAGAGGAAGAAGAGGAAGAAGAAGAGGCAGAAGAAGAAGAAGAGGAGGAGGGTTCAAGCTAGGTCAAGTATCCATTGTTTCAAGCTTTGAGGGCTTTGTATCCAAGGTATGTTAGCTTATTCATCCTTGGATTCTTCCATACATGGAGTCCCCTAGAATTCCCCCAATTGTGAAGATGAAATCCCCAATTCAAGTTAGGGTTCCTTTCAATATTGTGGGTTAAGTTGAATATGGATCCAATTGAGTGGATATTTATTGTTTATGATTGAATTAGTAGTGAATCATGTTATTATGATGAAATTACATGTTTTTTATGCCTAACCCTAGTCTAAATGGTGAAATTGAAGTAATGTGGGTTTATGCCTTGTGAAGGGAAATTGAGGATTCATAGATGATCTTCTAGAATTGGTGATATGTATAGTAATTGTTCAAGAATAAAAGCATGTAGACATGAATTGAATTATAATAATGTATATGCGATAGATCATGACTAGAAAGGCTTCAGATTGAACCTTTATGATAATATATGATTAGAATCACTTAAGAATGAAGCATGAGATTAGAATGCCTTGTAATCTAGGTATGTATGATGATTGTAAGAAGTAAAGCTTTTAGAGTAAGTCTTGTAGTCATGAATGTTGATTACTAGGGCTTTGAGATTAAAGCTAATATGTTAAATTATGCTTGTAATGGCTTAGAGAGTGAAGCCTATAGGAGAATGGTAGACTAGGAGATGTCATTGTTGTGGAAGGACTTTACCCACCTCATCTACCTTATGAATGTTTGAATGCATAAAGTGATAGAATCACTTGAAATAAGGATTGGTTGTCAAGGACATCCCTCCATGAGTCATGAGTTAAGTAAGGCTAGTCTAAGGGGTGTATGCTTGGCCCCGAATGGATATTGACAATGAGATGGAGGCTCACACATAGTTGGGTCCGGGCTTCCAAAATAAAAGAGGCTCACACCTAGTTGGGTTCGGGCTTCCAAAATAAAGGAGGCTCACACCTAGTTGATCCCGGGTTTCCAAAGTAAGGAGGAACTCTCACATAGTAGGATCCAGGTTTTCCCAAAGTAGGTCTCATGAGATGGAAGCCTTCACCTAGTGGATTCCGAGTTTCTAGTAGCAATCACTGTATCCAATGAACTAAGACATGCTTAAAGAAGTATCTCCTAGTGTTCAAAAGCATTAATGAACTAAGACATGCTTGAAGAAGAATCTCATAGTGTTCAAGGTAATAATGAACTAAGAGATGCTTCAAGAAGTATCTCAAAGTGTTCAAATTCATGAGGAACAAAGATGTGCTTAAAGAAGTGTCTCATAGTGTTCCAAGGCTTAAAAAGAGAGACTAGTCTCCAACCAAGAAGTATGATTATGATGACCTAAAGGGGTACTTAGCATGGGTGGGATTATGGGGTATTATCCATGCATTGCACAAGTATGACTTGATGTTACCTAAGAAGTACTTCTCTTATATGATGTATGTTTAGATTGGATTGTTGCTATAGTTGCCTTCCATGATATGGTTGACTAAAGGTGAAGATTCCCTTTTCTATGAATGATGAGCTAAATACGAGATCAAAGAGATGATCACTATGTATGATGGCCTAAAGGGGTACTTAGTATGGGTGAGATTATGGGGTCTTATCCATGCATTGTACAAGTATGACTTGAAGCTACTTATGAAGTGTTCCTCTTATGGTATGAAGGACTAAGGGTTGACAAATGCTTATATTATTCCTATGTTGGAGATTATGCCTATGACTTTGTTGTTGTCTCTTATGCTTATAGTTTATGTTTTATGAAGTATCTCTTATGATTATGGAGTATGTCTTATGTTGACTAACCCTTATGTTATGCTTTTATGATGTTATGCTAGCTATCATATTTAGTACATTTTGTACTGATGCATACTCTTGCCTACATTCTTATCAAATGTAGAGTCCTGCGATATTGAGTTCCATTCTCGTGGCTAGGTTTCTAGTAGAGCAAGGAGTTGAAGACTTGGTGAGTCCTCATAGCATCGAGGATGTGATCACCTTTATTTTATGTCTTTCTTTTATGTTTTAGACTGTTGTATGGGTTGCGTCCCAAATATTTATTCAAGTTGTTTTAGATGGTTTGAGACAAAGTGTTATAGACTTCCTCTTGCTTTTATGAAAGACTTTATTGTATGGAAAAAAATTTAAAATTTCCGTATCATTTCTATTGCTTTATGTTATGATATGCTAAGGGGCTTGTATGAGACCCCATTCAGGGTTGAGTACGCCTTGTTACATCTAGGGGGTACCCCTGTGTCACGACCCAAGGGTACCCCCTAGACGTAACATGGCACATACCCGAAAGGAACCATGAAAGCCACTTAGCATATCATAACATAAGTAAAGAACAATAAAGAGTAAAACACATTTCGAGTCTTAAGAAATTTCTTTATAAAAGTAAAGAGAAAGTCTAGACTCGTGTCAATTAGCTATCTATTACAATCGAAGTATCAAATAGGGTCACAGCCCTTACAACATAGTTCTCAAATGAAAGTACAATAAAGGAACTAGAAAAGCATCTTCCGTCCTCGAACCATGAGGACTCACCAAATACCAAGGAGAATAGTCTATCCAAGCTTTGACCAAGAAGGAGATCACTTCAAGAACCGGACCCTAAACTTATAGAAAAATGTAGGAAATATGGGTTAGTAAAAAGTTGCACTAAGTATGATAGCCATGCAAGAAATCATGAAGTCATGCTAAAAAGGAATTTTAATTTAAAACCATGCACTTTACCAAATTTGAACTCATCATGAATACATTGGAAAGCATAAGTCATAAACCATTTTATCATGCATAGATCATCATCTCATAATGGCAACATATCATAAATACCCTCAAAGTCTACTTGTGCAATGCATGAGTAAAATCCCATAATCCTACCCATACTAAGTAAAGCTTCTTGAGTAGCTATGGTTCATAAATCATATTCTTGTTCATATTTACATATTAGGGAATAAGCCTTAACCGACATAGACCATGTGAGCTAAACATGGAATCTGGTGTCTACCCCACACCGAAAAGGGGTTGTCCTACTTGCCTAAGATAGAACCATACTATAAGCTTAGGTGGATCCACTATCTAAAGACCTATGAGGGCACATAGTTATAGGATAAGGTGGATTGCTACTTGAAAACTCAACCTCAACTAACGGAAGAGCTTCCATCCCAAGAGATTACTATTACGAAAACCCAACCTCAACTAACGGAAGAGCTCCCATCTCATATCAATATCCACTCGATGCTAAGCATTGATTCCCACATTTTACATATTAAGTCTTGACTTAAGTTCATAACCATGGAAGAATGTCTTGACACTCAATCCAACATAATCATACTATAGCTCCTAGATTCATTAGGTGAGACTAGTCTTCCAACCTTAGAATCACTACATGTGACAAACCTTTCACATCATATCATATTCATGCATGAGTGTGTACAAGAGAACAACCTCCAACAACACAACAACTAGATCATAATCATAATCACTTTACTCTCAAAGTGTTCATAAAGCATTTACATAAATATCATAATCATGCATAAATCTCATACTTTGTCCTCCAAGGACCATAAACCATATTTCCATCAACACATCTAGAATTACTACATTAGATATGGATTATAGCATAATTCAAGTAACCCACCTATAATAAGCATAATCTCATATCATCCCTCTATAATCATCAAACCCACATCATAGTTCATAATTGGGGAAAATAGGGATTTCATGGGTTCTTGGGGGTATTTCATCATAAATCAACAATAAATCATCAATTCAATCATAATACATCATAAATCAACCATTAAAAATGTTTTTGGAAAGAACCCGTAAGATTGAAGTCAAACCCTAACTTTGGGGAAATCACTAGTTTTGAAATTGAGTTTGGAGGGACTCCATGGATGAAGCACTACCATACCGTAGTTGTGATTCTTCAAAGAAATTGAGTGAAAACACCTTGTTTTTTCAAGCCCTAGCTCCAATTCTACTCTTCTTCTTCCTTGAGTTCTAGAGAGAGAAAGTTTGAGAGAAGATGAACTTTGGGGAAAATATTTGGGTGTTTGGAAACTATGAAGTAATAGGGTGTATTTTGACTTAAAAAGACTTATATAGTACCCCTAAACTTACCCAAAATGACTCCACTTCAATTGGACTTAAACGTGAAAACCCTAAAATAACCCTCACTTTTAGTGAGTTGCCAGGTACCACGACCCAGCCTCACGAGCCGTCAAGGGCACCACGGCCCGTGGTGGTGCACGTGGTCCCTTGACCAGTAGCCTCCTTAACTTGGCAAGCCCCCCAAATGGTGAAGGCAACCCCACGAGCCTTCCCACGGGCCATGGTCTTCACCACGATCCGTGAAGTGGCTCGTGAAGGGGAGTCTTTCTTGGGGCAGCTTTGTGAGCTTACTGCCTCACCCACCACGGGTGGCACCACGACTCGTGGTGGCCACCACGGGTCCTGAAGACCCTCATGGTCATGGTGGGCAGTAGCTAGGCCCATTTTGGCAGCCTTGTCCCCCTTGCCATGGCCCTCACCCAATTCCCTTGGCCCTTGCCCCTATGCTCGTGACGTTAACCTCACATTTAGCTCTAGTTTAGCCTACTATTTTTCCGAGGTGTTACAATATCTCCCTCTTGGGAACATTCATTCTCGAATGACGATCTAGACACCTTATGAAAGTAAAAACTCAAGACTAGCAGCCCATCATTCATGCAACATAAAAATAATGCACAATTTAAAGGAGGAAACATCAACTCCAACTCAAAACATAATCAATGCAATACAAGGAAGTAGGGACTACATCTATCAACCCAATATGCATGAAATTAAATGTTTCATATATTCATAGGAGGAACTACCTTCTCAACTAAAATCATGTTCAACACCATGTCATGGAGCTAATATGCAATTACTCTCAAAAGCATACTAAAGCATGTTCATCAACTCATCTCATGAAGTTAAATAAGCAACTCATACTAAATGCACAACAACATGAGGAACATAAATCATGAAAACTCATTTTCTTTCTAAACATGAATTTCATCAAGAACATGAATAACATAAGGAAATCACGGGAAATCTCATACAATACACATGACCTCCAAAACACTAAACTCAAGAGGAACTAATTACCTCAAGCTTGAATAGGAGAAGAAGGAAAAAGATGAGGATATCGGGACTTCATATCGGCCTCGGCCTCCCAAGTAGCACCCTCAACTAGATGATTTCTCCATAAAACCTTCACGGAAGCTATTTCCTTTTTTCTCAACCTCTTGACTTACCGGTCTAGGATTTCTATCGGAACTTCCTCATATGAGTGACTCTCATCAACTCCTAACCCTTCTAAGGGGATAATGGATGTCGGATCACCCATACACTTCTTAAGCATGGAAACATGAAACACCGAATGAACCGGAGTCAACTCGTTTGGCAAATCCAACTCATAGGCAACTTTCCCAATACGCTTCAAAAATTGATATGGGCCCACATACCGGGGACTAAGTTTTCCTTTCTTTCCAAACCTCATCACACCTTCATAGGTGATATTTTTAGATAGACCCAATCATTAACTTCAAATTCTAGATCCCTTCTTCTAACGTCGGCATAAGACTTTTGCCAACTTTGGGCCGTCCTCAACCTCTCTCTAATGAGTCGGACTTTCTCAATGGCCTCATAAACTAGTTCGGGACCAATAAGAGCAATTTCACTTACCTCAAACCAACCAACCGGAGACCTACATCTCCTACCATACAAGACTTCAAAAGGAGCCATACCGATACTTGAGTGATAACTATTATTGTAGGCGAACTCTATTAGTGGCAAGTGGTCATCCCAATTACCCTTGAAGTCTATGCCACATGCCCTCAACATATCTTCTAATGTTTGGATGGTATGTTCCGCTTGGCCATCGATTTGGGGATGAAAATCCGTGCTAAGCTTAACCTTAGTACCAAGCCGTTTTTGGAATGACATCCAAAAATGTGAAGTAAATTGAGTACGCCGATCCGAAATAATAGACAAAGGAACCCTATGCAACTTCACTATGTCTCTTATATACAACTTGGCATAGTCTTCCGCCGAAAAAGAAACCTTGACGGCAATGAAGTGGGATGATTTTGTCATCCTATCTATAATGACCCAAAGAGAATCATGTTGCCTTCGGGTACGAGGCAAACCCACAATAAAATCCATATTGATCTCTTCCCACTTCCAAGTGGGAATATCTATATCTTGGGCTAAACCTACCGGCCTTTGATGCTCGGCCTTAACTTGTTGACAATTCGTACATTTGGCAACAAATCCTGCAATATCTCTCTTCATGCCATTCCACCAATAGACTTCCCGTAGATCACGGTACATCTTGGTGGCTCCCGGATGAATAGAATACCGAGAACTATGAGCTTCTTCTAGAATTTGCTCCCTCAAACCATCAACATCCGAAACACATAACTGACCTTGGTACCTAAGCATCCCATCTTCCCCTAGGGAGAAAGCCTCAACGAACTTTTTGAGTACCGACTCTTTCAACTCAACTAATATAGGATCAAGGTCTTGCTTAGACTTCACATCCATCACAAAGGATGATTCGGAACCATTATGGACCATGACACCACCCTTAGTGGAATCCACTAGTTGAACACCTAACCGGGCCAACCTATGCACATCACGAACCAATTATTTCTTTTCATCCTCTGCATGAGCCACACTACCCATGGACAATCTACTAAGAATATCTGCTACCACATTAGCTTTACCGGGGTGATAAAGGACACTCATGTCATAGTCCTTCAATAACTCTAACCACCTCCGTTGGTGAAGATTCAAGTCTTTTTGGCTAAACACATATTGAAGACTGTTGTGGTCGGTAAATACATCAACATGCACCCCATAAAGATAATGCCTCCAAATTTTCAAGGCAAAAACAACCGCCGCTAATTAGAGGTCATGAGTCGGATAATTCTTCTCATGGACCTTAAGTTGCCTTGAAGCATAGGCAATCACCTTACCATGTTACATAAGTAAACATCCTAACCCCACTCTAGAGACGTCACAATATACTACAAAACCATATGTACCCTCCGGTAAGGTCAACACCGAAGCAGAAGTAAGTCTATATTTCAACTCTTGGAAACTCTTCTTACTAGCTTCCGACCATACAAACTTAGCCTTCTTTTTAGTCAAAGCCGTCAACGGAGAACCGATGGAGGAAAAGCCCTCCACAAACCTCCTATAGTAACCGGCAAACCCAGAAAGCTTCTAATATCCAAGGTAGTTAGAGGTCTAGGCCAACTCTTGACCGCATCCGTCTTCTTAGGATCTACCTCAATACCCTTGCTTGACACAATATGACCGAGGAATGCTACGGACCTTAACCAAAACTCACACTTTTTAAACTTTGTGAAAAGTTGATAGTCCTTAAGAACCTGAAATACAACCCTCAAATGGTCAACATGCTCATTCTTACTCCTTGAATTGATCAAAATATCATCGATAAACACTATCACAAACATGTCAAGATATTGTCGAAACACTCTATTCATTAAGTCCATGAACGCCGCCGGAGCGTTAGTCTAACCAAAGGACATTACTAGAAACTCATAATGACCATATCTTGTCTGGAAAGCCGTCTTGGGAATATCAACCCCTCTCACCCTCAATTGGTGATAACCCAAACGAAGATCAATCTTGGAGAAATAACTATCCCCTTGAAATTGGTCAAACAAGTCATCAATTCTCAGAAGAGGATACTTGTTCTTAATGGTCACTTTATTCAATTGACGATAATCAATGCACATTCTAAGAGACCCATCCTTGTTTCTAACAAACAACACCGGAGCACCCCAAGGAGAGATACTCGGTTGAATAAAACCCTTGTCTAGCAAATCCTTTAGTTGCTCTTTCAACTCCTTTAACTCTGTCGGAGCCATTCTATAAGGAGGAATGGAGATAGGTTGCGTATCCGAAAGAAGGTCAATACCGAAATCTATTTCCCGCTCGGGAGGAATACTGGAAAAATCATCGAAAAAAACTTCCGAGAACTCATTCACTACCGGAACAGACTCTAAAGAAGGGGTTTCGAATTCAACATCCATCACCCTAACAAGATGGTAGATACACCCTTTGGAGATCATTTTCCTAGCTTTAAGGCAAGAAACAAATTGACCTCTATGGATAGAATTTCCCCCCCTCCATTCTAAAATAGGTTCATTTGGAAATTTGAACTTAACAACCCAAGTTCTACAATCGATAGAAGCATAACATGCATGCAACCAATCCATACCCAAAATCATATCAAAGTCTAACATGTCTAACTCTACCAAATCCACCAAAGTAACTCTATGGGACAAGGAAATGGGACAACTTCTATAAACCCTCTTAGCCACTACCGAGTCACCAACCGGGGTAGAGATCAAAAAAAGTTCCACTAACACTTCGGGGAGTATTTCAAACTTCATGGCCACAAAAGGTGTCACAAAGGATAGAGTGGCCCCAGGATCTAACAAGGCATATACATCAATAGAAAAGACTTGTAACATACCGGTCACCACATCTGGGGTGCTCTCTTGGTCGCCTCGAGATTGAATATCATAAAAGTGGTTTTTCTTAGGAGCATCGGAGTTGGAACCGCTTGGAGGAGCTTGCTTGCCCTCCTTTTCTTTAGCCGAAATCATAGGACAATCTCTCATCTTGTGACCAACCTTCCCACAATTAAAACACCCATCGGTGCTAACTAGGCACTTACCATCATGCTTTCTACCACATTTTGCACAATTAGGCCTAGCAACATAAGAACCACCACTATTACCTCCTTGAGGTTTAGTGTTGGAAACCCTATCCTTGTAGATCCTTGGAGCACTAGAGTAGCCTTGGTTTGAAAACCCTTGTTTGAACCTTTGTCGACCTTGTCCATCGGACTTAGCATTGGAAAAATTCCCATCACCGATCCTTGGTCTTTTCACTTCTCTATTCTTGTCTTGGAGTTTCTCTTCCTCCATTTGTTGAGCATACACCATAAGACGTGAGATATCTATATTATCATGGAGCATTGCCGAATGACATTCTTTCCTTACCAATCGGGATACACCCTTCAAATACCTACTCATCATTTCCTTAGAATCCGCCACTAAAGCCGGAGCATACTTGGACAATTGGGTAAAATTTAGAGAATACTCTTGAAAACTCATACCTCCTTGACGAAGGTTATTGAATTCTTCCACCTTAGCTTCCCTCAACTCTCGGGGAAAGAACCTATCAAGAAATGTCAATTTGAACACTTCCCACTCTATGGGACCCGCTCCCACCGGCCTATTGTTCTTCCATTAAGTATACCATATTTGAGCAACATTCTTCAATTGGTAAGCGGCTAACTCCACTTTCTATACTAAAGTCACCCCCATAGCATCAATTATCTTGTAGACCTCTTCCACAAACTCTTGAGGATCCTCTCCCACTTGGAGACATGAAAATTGGGAGGGTTCATTCTAGCAAAATCCCTTAATCTAGAAGCCGCGGAATTCATATTAGTGTTCATAGGAGCAATCACCTCTCTATTGGCTTGAGTTGTAATAACTTGAGCCAACAATTGGATAGTAGACCTAAACTCCGCATGGGTCACATTCTCAACCACGGGATCAACCGGAACTTGATTAGCTTGATTAGCTTGATTAGCTTGAGGAGGAGCTCCTTGGTTCACATTCTCTTCTTCCATCCTTCTTGCGTTAGCCCTTCGTGTATTCATGTCCTAAATACACACAAGGAGGATTAGAAGAGGAACTCTATTAAGTTAAACTCTAAATCATGAACTAAGAGTAATGAAAGAAGTGAAATTTCCTAAACATCTTATAGCCTATCAACTAACGGAAGAGCTCCCATCTCATATCAATAGCCACTCGGTGCTAAGCATTGATTCCCACATTTTACATATTAAGTCTTGACTTAAGTTCATAACCATGGAAGAATGTCTTGACACTCAATCCAACATAATCATACTATAGCTCCTAGATTCATTACGTGAGACTAGTCTTCCAACCTTAGAATCACTACATGTGACAAACCTTTCACATCATATCATATTCATGCATGAGTGTGTACAAGAGAACAACCTCAAACAACACAACAACTAGATCATAATCATAATCACTTTACTCTCAAAGTGTTCATAAAGCATTTACATAAATATCATAATCATGCATAAATCTCATACTTTGTCCTTCAAGGACCGTAAATCATATTTCCACCAACACATTTAGAATTACTACATTAGGCATGGATTATAGCATAATTCAAGTAACTCAACTATAACAAGCATAATCTCATACCATCCCTCTATAATCATCAAACCCACATCATAGTTCATAATTGGGGGAAAATAGGGATTTCATGGGTTCTTTGGGGGATTTAATCATAAATCAACAATAAACCATCAATTCAATCATAATCTATCATAAATCAACCATTAAAAACGTTTTTGGAAAGAACCCAAAAGATTGAAGTCAAACCCTAACTTTGGGGAAATCACTAGTTTTGAAATTGAGTTTGGAGGGACTCCATGGATGAAATCTATCCATGGATGAAGGACTACCATACCTTAGTTGTGATTCTTCAAATAAATTGAGTGAAAACACCTTGTTTCTTCAAGCCCTAGCTCTAATTCTACTATTCTTCTTCCTTGAGTTCTAAAGAGAGAAATTTTGAGAGAAGATGAACTTTGGGGAAAATATTTGGGTGTTTGGGAAATATGAAGTAATAGGGTGTATTTTGACTTAAAAAGACTTATATAGTACCCCTAAACTTACCGAAAATGACTCCACTTCAATTGGACTTTAACGTGAAAACCCCAAAATAACCCTCACTTTAAGCGAGTTGACAGATACCACGACCCAGCCTCACGAGCCGTCAAGGGCACCACGGCCCGTAGTGGTGCCTGTGGTCCATTGACCAGTAGCCTCCTTAATTTGGCAAGCCCCCCAAATTGTGAAGGCAACCCCACGAGCCTTCCCACTGGTCGTGGTCTTCACCACGAGCCGTGAAGTGGCTCGTGAAGGGGAGTATTTCTTGGGGAAGCTTTGTGAGCTTACTGCCTCACCCACCACATGTGGCACCATGACTCGTGGTGGCCACCACGGGTCGTGAAGACCCTCGTGGTCATGGTGGGCAGTAGCTAGGCCCATTTTGGCAGCCTTGTCCCCCTTGCCATGGCCCTCACCTAATTCCCTTGGCCCTTACCCCTATGCTCTTTACGTTAACATCACGTTTTGCTCTATTTTAGCCTACTATTTTTCCGAGGTGTTACACCCTGGGTCGTGACAAACTTGGTAATCAGATCACAAGGTTTAGAATGATTCTAAGAAGTCTCAAAACCACATCTAGTAGAGTCTTGTTCATAAGTGTGAAACCCACCATATTTATTAATGGGAAGCTATTAGATGATTAGTAAATCTCACTTCTTCACTTCTCTATGTCATTCCATAGAGTTTAACTCTATAAGAACTTTCTCCTAATTAGTGCCCGATGGTTTTTAGGATATGGCTAATACAAGGGCAAATGCTAGATGGAATGAGGAAGATGTTGTGGATCAAGAGGTTCCCCCACAAGCTCCACAAACTCCGATAAACCTTATGGATGGGAATGTTACAAATACAGAGTTTATATCGGTGATCCAAATGTTGGCCCAAGCCATGACGGCACTAGTGAATAGGGAGGTGGTAGCTCCGGTGAACCCAATAGTATGTATGGTTGCTTCAAGAGTGAGGGATTTTATGAGGATGAACCCTCTAGAGTTTTATGGCTCCAAAGTGGAAGAGGATCCTAAGGGGTTTATAGATGAGGTTTATAAGGTACTTGCTATCATGGGGGTGACTTCGGTAGGAAAAATGGAGCTAGCCGCTTACCAATTGAAAGATGTTGCTCAAGTGTGGTATCAACAATGGAAAGATGAGAGGCCAGTAGGAGCGGGTCCCATAGAGTGGGAAGTGTTTAAGTTGGCATTTCTTGATAGGTTCTTTCCCCGAGAGTTGAGGGAAGCTAAGGTGGAAGAGTTCATTAACCTTAGGCAAGGTAGCATGGGTGTCAAGGAGTATGCCTTGAAATTTACCCAACTATCCAAGTATGCTCCACTATGGTGGTGAATTCGAGGGATATGATGAGTAGATTTTTGACGGGCGTGTCTGACATAGTAGAAAAAGAATGCCATACGGCAATTCTCCATCATGATATGGATATCTCACGTCTTATGGTGTATTCCCAACAAATGGAGGAATCTAAGCTTAAAGAAAAGAATAGGGAGGTGAAAAGAGCTAGGACCGGTGATGGGAACTTCTCCAATGCTAGATCTGATGGACAATTGAAACCTAAGTTTAAACAAAGATATTCCGGTCAAGAGTCTCCCAATACCCCTAGGTTTAACCAAGAGAAGGGTGGTGGGTCTCCATTACCTAAGCCTACTTGCACCAAGTGTGGAAGGAATCACCATGGTAGGTGCCTAGCTGGCATGGATGGTTTTTATGGTTGTGGAAAAAGTGGTAACAAAATAAGGGATTTCCCGGTGCTTAAGGCTAAGGGAAGAGAGGATAAGCAAGTTGTTTCTAGTGGTTCGGATGGGAATGCTCCAAAGAAGAATAGGTTATATGCTCTCCAAGCTAGAGGTGAACAAGAGTGTCCCCCGGATGTGACTACCGGTATGTGTTTTATGTTTTACTAGATTCTGGTATTGTTTGGTCTTTTGTGACTTGATATGTTAGACTTTCAAGTTGTCTTTACTATGAATGGGCTTCATTGTTGTTTTATGTTATGGATGGTAAAACCCTACTTGGCCATTTTGAGTTTTGGGTAGGTTGAAAGGTTTGATGAAAAGGGTGTTTAAGTAATGCCTAGATGGGGAAATTGAGTAGACTCCTATAAGGGTGGTAGTATAGTTCACCATGGTTTATAGTCATATTATGTGATGGATGTGAAGGCTAGTGTTAATCCGACCTTACTTGAATTGAAATAAATGGTGCTTAGAAAGTCCGTTTAGGCTTGCTCCCAAGGGGGAGATGGTGTGCTTAGATAGCAAGGTCGTTGAGTGCTCTTAATGTTCATGATTTGGTCAATGTGTGAAGTCATGTGAGTTTTAGATGTTTCCGTGATTTTCTTATGTGATGCATGTTCATGAAAGCTTGTGATTTAGAAAAATGAGTTTTTGCATGATTTATTTCCTCATGTTGTAGTGAATTTAATATGAGTGGCCTATAGACTTCATGAGATGAATTGATGAGAATGCCTTAGTTCGGAGTTGAGAGATTCCTCCATGAATAGATGTTTTTTGAGAGTAAATTACATATGTGCTCCATGAGTGTATGTGAGCATGTTTTAGTTCAGAGATGGTAGTTCCTCCTTGAACATGAGTAGATGTTGAATTTCATGCATTTTTGGGTTGTTAGATGTAGTTCCTACTCTCTTGTGTTGCATTGAAGTATGTTTAGCTTGCAGATGAAGTTCCTCCTTTGGTTATGTACATCTAGATGTGTTGCATGCATGATGGGTTGATGAGTTCGAGATTTGGACTCATTTAGGGGTTTGTTTTGATAGTTTAGTGTCCTCAAATGCCTAATTTATGCTATAAACTGATGTTAAAGCCTTTATTTTCAGGTATGTAGACTAAAGAGCAAAGCAAGGACACTAACCGGCAAAAACGAATAGAAGAAGCTGATGAAGTGGAGAAAGGCGAGCCTGGTAATCGCCAAGACCACTCGACGAGTCGCCGAGTGGCTTTTCAGTCCACCTAAAGTTCCAGTGTGCCAGCCCTAAGGGAAGAAACCAGGTCGGCGACAGAAGAAGGGCAGTCGGCGAATCGCCGAGCAGTTCCGCGATGTCAAAATGGATCACCCAAAGTTACAGGACTTGAGGATGCTGAGAACCGATGCATAACGGCGATAGAAGAGAGCAAACGGTGGTTTACCAAACCACTCGGTGACCCCGACTTACCTCGTCTAATGGCCTTTCATGGCTAATTTTTGGAAAACTATAAAATGGATTTTAAATGTAATTCTGAGGAGTCCTCTCCCAAATATTACAGTTCCCATTCTAGACTTAGAGTTTCTCTGGATTTTTGGGTTGGAATTGTATAATTTTGGAGGATTTGGAAAGTGGGTCTTTGAATTTCATTCTTAGAAATCATTGTAAAGGCTTGGAGACTCTTACCCAGATCATGGCTAATGCATTTGGTAATTATTTCTCTGTTTTTATGATGTGTGGCTAACATCCCAATTCTTGGGGTGTGATCATATGTTTATTTGTCTAATTAACGTATGGGTATTCTTTTTTGATGATGAAATTGTTATTTTAATATGGGTTTAATCATTAGCTGAGTTTTAATTTATGAATTTTAGTTGCAAATGCAATTCTAATTTTGAGTTCTTAGCTTGCTTGAGAAAGAGGTTTTGGGACCAAAGCTTTTGATTAATGATTTGTGGGTATTGGGTTAATATGGGTTCAGCTCGAGAGAGTGAATCTTAAATCCAATCATACCCATCTAGCTTGAGAGAGTGGATGTATTAAGGTTGTGGGCTGGTTATCTTGTTAAGCTTGTTGATGTTCGAAAGAAATCACTTGAGCCGTAATAGTTGTTCGAGAGAAAACTATTGCACTTAAAGTCCAGCCTACCCACGAGTCTCAGCAAATCATCGTTAGATTTCAATTACCCATATAGCATAATTAGCCTATAATCGATCACATCTCAAGAACTCCTCTCCATATTGTTATTTTCCCCTAGTTTTATTGTTGTTTCAGCTGTTCATTGCAAAACCAAACCCCCCATTTGACATTAGTTGTCACCCTTTTAGATTTAATTATATGTTTTCGATAATTTTTATTCATATAACCTTATAGAACACGTTTGTACTTCTTAATTGAATTTTAGACACGTACCACTCCCTGTGGGTTCGACCCCAACTCTTTGTTGGGAAATACTGCTTAACGATCGTTTGCACCTAGAATTGAAAGAGGTGTACTTGAAATGTAAATCAAAATGGCGCCGTTGTCGGGGAGTGGTGTTGTTTGATATTCTATTATTGAAGTTAAATTGTATTTTTTTCGTCTTATAGTTGAACCGACTTAATTTGTTTTGTGTTTTTGTTGTTTGTGTTGAACAGCGGAAGAGATGAGTGTAAACGGAAGTAATGGTAGCCAAGTGGGGCTCCAAGACGACATTGGAAATCTTAACGATGTTAATGACCCAATTCAATTGGGTGGTGCTGGTGCAATTCGTCTACCTCCGGCTGAAGGAAACGTTGTTTTCCACATTACTAGCACAATGCTTCAGCTCCTACAACTTAAAGGATTATTTGGGGGGATGGCTCATGAGGATCCCCATGAGCATATTAGGAACTTTGTGGATTTTTGTGGTCCGTTCTCATTTAAGAACATATCACAAGAATCAGTCCGCCTCAGGTTGTTTCTATTCTCCTTGATGGGTGAAGCTACTAAATGGTTGGCTGAGTTACCGAGGGATTCCATCACCTCTTGGGATGAGCTTACCACAGCATTTCAAGTGAGGTTCTTTTCCCCATCAAAGATGATTACTCTAAGAGATGGCATCCAAGGTTTCAAAAGTTTGGAAGGTGAGCCAATCCATGAGACATGGCTGAGATTTAAGAAGTTGGTGCTTCAGTGCCCAACTCATGGACTTCCAAATAATGTGTTGCTGCAACACTTCTATAGGAGTCTCGATTCGGTGAACAAAGGTGTGGCTAATCAGCTTTCTCCTGGTGGTATAATGCAACAGCCCTATGAAGTAGTGTACCAACTCCTTGATTGCATGACCAAGATCAATAGGGCATGGCACACTCGTGAAGATCGAGTGTCTCCTCTCACGTTAAGAATGACAAAAGAACAGATCGAAAAAGATCATGAGAGAGACCAAAACATAGCTAAAATGATGACCCATCTGAATATCTTTGCCAAAAATGTCATGGGTGTGGGTGCAAAGAGTGTTAATGTTGTAGGTGTTGGTGGAGTAAACCCCGATGAAGCACAATTTGAAGCGATGTAAAATGAGGAAGTGAACTTCCTAGCCAATCAAGGAGGAGGTTATCGTGCAAACTACCCAAGAACGGGTGGAAATCAAGGTTGGAACAGAGATGAGGGCTGGAGAGTCCGTGACAAAGATTGGCGTGATCGTAACGCCACCTGGAAGGAGAGAGAAGGGGACAAGGACAGGTACATCCCTCCCTATGAGCGTCAAAATTCAAAGGAATCCGAAGGTATCCATACATAAGATATGCTCTCACACATTCTCAACAAAGTCAAAGGGTCAAACAAGGTGTTGAAAGAGATGAAAGAGGATGTCTCAACTCTCAATCAGACGGTGACCTCTCACTCAGTCTCTATTAAGCAGCTGGAGACCCAAATGGGTCAAATTTCTTCTCATTTGAATCCAAGACAACAAGGGGGGTTGCCTAGTGACACAATGGCAAACCCTAAAAATGAAGCTTGATTTGTTATCCTCGTTGTGCCACGACGTTAACTAAGGCGCTTCTTGGGAGGCAACCCAAGTTTTTAATGCTTTAGTTTTTTATTTTGAATAACGGGTGTTGATTGTGAAGGTTGAAAAGTGAAGAGTGTTGAAAAATGGGTAGTTTGGCGAGCCCAAAGTCCAGTCGGCGGCATGCCGAACAGCTAGGCGAGCCCCGACTTGGGCCGTCGTTGGAACCACCAAGCTTGAGAAGGAACTCTTTAAAACTTTGTGGGCTAAATGCTTAATCGGCGACTCGCCAAACAGGTCGGCAAGCCCAATTTTGTCTGCCGTTTGAACCCTCAAATTGTTGGGAGTCGTGTAAAACTCGGTGAGGTAAAATACCACACAGTAAATCACTGAGTGGGTTGGCGAGCACGACTTACTCCGTTGAAGGTGTCACGAATCGAAAGGTTTTAAAGGCCAAACGGTTTAAAATTTCAAAATCCTTCACCTTCTCTCATTTCTAACTATCGTACCCTCTCACCCAAATTTAGAAATCATTGTAAAGGCTTGGAGACTCTTACCCAGATCATGGTTAATGCATTTGGTAATCGTTTCTCTGTTTTTAAGATGTTTGGCTAAAACCCTAATTCTTGGGGTGTGATCATGTGTTTATTTGTCTAATTATCATATGGGTATTGTTGTTTGATGATGAAATTATTGTTTTAATGTGGGTTTAATCATTAGCAGAGTTTTAATTTATGAATTGTAGTTGAAAATGCAATTCTAATTTTGAGTTCTTAGCTTGCTTGAGAAAGAGGTTTTAGGACCAAAGCTTTTGATTAATGATTTGTGGGTATTGGGTTATTATGGGTTCAGCTCGAGAGAGTGAATCTTAAATCCAATCCTACCCATCTAGCTCTAGAGTGTGGATGTATTAAGGTTGTGGGCTGGTTATCTTGTTAAGCTTGTTGATGTTTGAAAGGAATCACTTGAGCCGTATTAGTTGTTCGAGAGAAAACTATTGCACTTAAAGTCCAGCCTACCCACAGTGTTTCAACAAATCATCGTTAGATTTCAATTACCCATATATCATAATTAGCCTATAATCGATCACATCCCAAGAACTCCTCTCCATATTGTTATTTTCCCCTGTTTTCATTGTTATTTCAGCTGTTCATTGCAAAACCAAACACCGCATCTGAAATTAGTTGTCACCCTTTTAGATTTAATTATATATTTTCGATAATTTTTATTCCTATAACCGTTTAGAACATGTTTGTACTTCTTAATTGAATTTTAGACACGTATAACTCCCTGTGGGTTCGACCCCAACTCTTCGTTGGGTTTTGTACTGCTTAACGATTGTTTGCACCTAGAATTGGAAGAGGTGTGCTTGAAATATTAATCATGGGTTGCTAGTCTACAGTCGTGACCTTAAGAAGTGCCTAGAACATCATTCGAGGATGAATGGTCCCAAGGGGGAGATATTATAACACCCCGGAAACTAGTAGGCTAAACTAGAGCTTGATGTGAGGGTTAGAGTCGTGAATAACTCCCCTTACCAAAAATGAAGGTTTTCGGGTTAGAACGCCAAGGTACACCCTCTCAAGGACCAACCAAGGGCCCTTGAGGAGGACCCTAGAATCTGCCCATAAACAGTAGACCCACGGAGGAACCCACGCCCCGTGGGTCAGGGGTCATGGGTCAGGGTCCCAAAATCAGGCGCCAGCCAATCAACCCAAGATTGACCAGCACGCCCCATGGGTCCACCTACTGCCCATGGGCGTGGACTCGTGGGTGAGGCAGTGTGTAGGTTTCAAGCGATTAAGTTGGGGACTAAGGGGTCTTTCCATATTTAATTAGGGATTAAGTGGTGTCGTTTTACCATCATTTAGACCACCTATATTATGCCTATGTTGGAGATTATGCCTATGACTATGTTGTTGTCTCTTATGCTTATAGTTTATGTTTTATGAAGTATCTCTTATGATTATGGCATATGTCTTATGTTGACTAACCCTTATGTTATGCTCTTATGATGTTATGCTAGCTATCATATTTAGTATATTTTGTTCTAACGCATACTCTTGCCTACATTCTTATCAAATGTAGGGTTCGGTGATATTGAGTTCCATTCTCGTGGCTAGGTTTCTAGTAGAGCAAGGAGTTGAAGACTTGGTGAGTCCTCATAGCATCGAGGATGTGATCACCTTTATTTTATGTCTTTCTTTTATGTTTTAGAATTTTGTATTAGCTACGTCCCAAAGATTTATTCAAGTTGTTTTAGATGGTTTGAGACAAAGTGTTATAGACTTCCGCTTGCTTTTATGAAAGACTTCGATTGTATGGAAAAAGTTTTAAAATTTCCGCATCATTTCTATTTATTTATGTGATGATATGCTAAAGGGCTTGTATGAGACCCCATTCGGGGTTGAGTACGCCTTGTTACATCTAGGCGGTACCCCTGGGTCATGACAGAATGTCTTGAGATCTTGGCATAAGTGAGGATTGTAAGAAGTACTGATTTGAGAGTAAGGCTTATAATTATGAATGTCGATTACTAGGGCTTTGAGAGTAAAGCTAATATGATGAATTATGAATGTTAAGGCTTTGCGAGTGAAGCTTATATGATAATGGTAGACTAGTAGATAGAATTGTTGTGGAAGGACTTTACCCACATAATCTACCTTATGAATGTTTGAATGTATGAATGCATGAATATGAAAGGTTTTCTCACATTGAATGATTCTAGGTTGAAAGGTTTGCTCACCTAAAATGAATCAAAGTATGTTTAATTATGATAGCTTGAAGTTGTGATATGAGATCCCTTCATGAATAAGCTTGACTTAGTAATACAAGACCATACATGTTAGCTTGAGTAGTAGATCTCATGGATAGCCTTGGATTGAGAAATCGTACCCTTCCAAAGGTTAGCTTGAACTAGCATGAGAGGATGCTCGCATGATAGCATGACTTGGTATGGCCAAACCATTTCATTGGTAACTTGGATTGAGAAATAGTACCCTTCCTTGAGTAGCTTGGACTTACATGAGAGTGTGCTTTCCATGATAGCTTTATCTAGCATAATGAGGTGCTTTTCCCTTGATAGCCTTGAATTGGTAAATCGTAACCATTTATGAGTAATGTTTTGTATTGGACTAGTAAAGAAGTACTTTTCCATGAATAGTAGCAAGAGCTAAAGAGGGACTAGTCCCTAATCAAATTAGCATGTTTATGATGAATCAAGGTTACTTCAAGGAAGTATCGTAAGTATGTTTTAATATGAGAATTTCTTATATGATGTATGATTAGCTTAGATTGTTGCTAGAGTTGCCTTCCTTAATATGTTTGACTAGAGGTGGATTACCTAAGTCCAAGCTAAGGTTAAGTTGAGGTTACTTGAGAAGTGTTCCTCTTACCTTATGATGATCTATGTGCATTGATTATGCCTATGACTATGTTGTTATCTCTTATGCTTATAGCTTATGTCTTATGTTGACTAATGCTTATGTCATGCCTATGTTGAAGATTTATGCTAGCCACCATATTTAGTACATTTTGTACTAACGCATACTCTTGCCTACATTCTTATAAAATATAGGGTCCGGAGATAACGACTTCCTTCCCCGTAGCTAGGATCTTAGTAGAAGTAAGGATTGAAGTTTTGGTGAGTCCTCATAGTATCCGAGGAGATAGCCACCATGTTCTTATGTCTTTCATTTTATGTTTAGAACTATTGTATGGGCTGTGTCCCAAAGATATTCATGTTTTAGATGGTTTGAGACAAAGTGTAATAGACTTCCGCTCGTTTTATAAAAGACTTTGATTGTATGGAAAATGTTTTAAATTTCTGCAACATTTCTATTATCTTATGTTATGAAATATAAGTAGATTATATGAGGCCTCTCGGGGTCTTGTATGCCATGTTACGTCTAGGGTGTACCCCTCGATCGTGACAAACTTGGTATCAGAGCACAAGGTTTAGAATGGTTCTAGGATGTCTCAAAACCACGTCTAGTAGAGTCTTGTTCATAAGTGTGAAGCGCACCACATTTATGAATGAGAGGCTACGAGATGCTTAGGAAACTTCACTTCTTCATTACTCTAAGTCGTGCCATAGAGTTTACTTCTAGAAGGTCTTTCTCCTAATCCTTACACGATGGTCTACAGGATATGACTACTACAAGGGCTAATGCTAGAAGGAATGCGGAAGACATGGTGGATTAAGAAGCTCCTCCACAAGCTCCACAAGCCCTGATTGACCCTTTGGGTGAGAATGTAACCAATGCGGAGTTTAGGTCGCCTTTCCAAGTATTGGCTCAAGCCGTGACGGCCCAAGCCAATAGAGAGGTGGTAGCTCCCATGAACAAAAATGTGGGTACGGCATCGGCAAAAATGATGGACTTTACAAGGATGAACCCTCCAAAATTTTATGGCTCCAAAGTTGAGGAAGATCCTCAAGAATTTATAGATGAGGTCCATAAGGTGTTTGATATTATGAGAGTTACTCTGGTAGAAAAGGCGGAATTGGCCGCTTACCAACTTAAAGGGGTTGCTCAAGTTTGGTTTAACCAATGGAAAGAAGCAAGAACGGTAGAGATGGGTCCCATGGAATGGGAAAGGTTCAAAAATGTTTTTCTTGATAGGTTCTTCCCTCTAGAGATGAGAGAGGCTAAGGTGATTGAGTTCATTAAGCTTAAGCAAGGTAGTATGAGTGTTAAGGAATATGCTTTGAGGTTTACCCAACTATCTAACTATGCTCCTTCTATTGTGGCGCATCGTAGAGCCAAGATGAGTAAGTTTGTGTCGGGAGTGTCTGATCTAGTGGTGAAAGAATGTCGTACGGCTATACTTGTTCATGATATGAATATTTCTCGTCTTATGATTCATGCCCAACAAATTGAGGAGGAGAAACTAAAAGGGAGATCTAGGGAGAAAAGGAGGTCTAGAATGGATGATGATAAGTTCTCCTATGATAGGTCTGATGGACATGGTCATTCTAGGAATCGACAAAGGTTTTTCGGGCAAGGTTCTTCCAATGTTCCTAAGTATAATGAAGATAGGGTGTCTAACCCTAAACCACAAGGAATTAGTAGTGAATCCCTATGGCCTACTTGTGCTAGGTGTGGAAAGAGACATTAGGGTAGATGTTTAGCCGGCATAGAAGGTTGCTTTAGTTGTGGTGAAAGTGGTCACAAAATGAGGAATTTTCCAAAGGCAAAAGCTAAAGGAAAAGAGGATGCTCCTAAGCAAAACCGATTCTATGCACTTCAAGTTAGAGGTGATCATGAGTGTGCTCCAAATGTGGATCCCGGTATGTTGAAATATTCTTAATTGATGTTTATGCTTTGTTAGATTTGGATGTCATTTTGTGATGGTTCGGTTGCACTCCTATGATGCTCCTATGTGATTGTAGAACCCGTATAGTCAATTGTTAGTTCCCGAATGAGCCTATTCGAGAGTGGAAGGGGGGAAGTCTATGTCATAAGTTTGGGTTATGTCTTGTCTTGAAGATGATTTTAAGGGTTGCATGTACCACCTAGTTAAGGTGAGGGAGATAGGTTCAAGTGTTGACCAACTTCCAAGAGCTAGTTACCTCTCCAAAATTGACCTTAGGTCGGGTTAGCACCAAACGAGGGTAAAATATGATGATATCCCGAAAATGGCTTTTACAACCTGGTATGATCGTTATTAGTTAGTAGTAATGTCGTTTGGTTTGACTAATGCTCCGGCGTCATGAATAAGGTGATGAGTAGAGTGTTTAGATAATACCTAGATATGATTGGTTAGTAGACCCCACCAAGGGTGGTGATATGGGTTTGAATAGCTCTGAATCATCTTTTGTGTTAGATGTAAAAGTTAAGCAATGTCTTGATCCTACCTTAGTAGAATTGAAAGAGACGATGCTTAGAAAGTCTGTTGAGGCTTCCTCCCAAGGGGGAGATGGTGTGCTTAGATAGCAAGGTCATTGTGTGTTCCAAATGTTTATGGTTTGGGCTTACTTGAAACATCTCACCCACAAAGGGTTCAGTGAGTGTGGTAAGAGAATGAAGCTTAGTCCCCATTTTGTAGGCCCTTGAGAAATATTGAAACATGTGGTAAGGTTGCTTATGAGTTAGCCTTGCCAAATGAGTGGCATCGGTGCATCCGATTTTTCCATGTCTCTAAGTTGAAAGGAATGTGTTGGGGATCCGACATCCCTAGTTCTCTTAGAAGGTTTGGGGGTAGATGAAAGTTCTTCCTATGAGGGAGTTCCGGTTAAGATGTTAGACCGGCAAGTTAAGAAAGTGAGAATTCAAGGGAGAGTTCCTTATGGTTATCTCCTTGTTTGAAGTCATGTATGTTTAGGTGTTCCCATGATTTCCCAATGTGATGCATGTTCATGAAAACTTTTATTTTGAAAGAAAATGAGTTTATGCGATTGATTTCTTCTTGTTGTAGTGCATTGAGTAGAGTTGCCTATAGACTTCATGAGATGAATTGATGAACATGCCTTAGATTGGAGTTGAGAGATTCCTCCATGAATGAATGCTTTTTGAGAACGAATTGCATATGAGCTCCATGAGATTGTGTTGAGCATGATTTAGCCCAGAGATGGTAGTTCCTCCTTGAACATGACAAAATGTTTAATTTCATGCATATTGGGTTGTTAGATGTAGTTCCTACCTTCCATGTGATGCATTGAGCATGTTTAGCTTGGAGCTGAAGTTTCCTCCTTGGTTGTGTGCATTTAGATGAGTTGCATGCATGATGAGCTGCTAGTCTTAAGTCTTTTCGTCTAGAAATATGCTTAGAATCTCATTCTAGGATGAATGATCCCAAGGGAGAGATAATGTAATACCCCGGAATCTAGTAGGCTAAAGTAGGGCTAAGTGAGGTGGCTAGGGTAGCACCCCGTATCCATAAAGGGGGAAATTAAGCAAATTTCAGCAAGGCCCAGTTGCCACCCACGGTGCCACCTACAGTCTGTAGGTGGGACCACGGGCTGTGGGTCATGAAGTCATCGTTGGCCCAAACTCTCTATCTAGACCACGCCCGACCAGGATGGACCGTAGGTCCATCCACGGTCCGTCGGCAAGGTCTCGTGGGTGGGCCTTCCTGGATAGTTGAGGTGGTTAAGATGAGGGCTTAAAGGTCTTTTCCGATTTTAATTACAATTAAGTGGTGTCGCTTTACTCTAGTCTAGACCACCTATATAAGTACTTTAGACCCCTAAATTCATTCATTCTAAGTCATTATTTTAAAACCCTAAGAGAATCCCAAATTCTCTCTCAAATATTCTCTCTCTAGAAAGAAGAAGAAGATGAAGAAGAGGGTTCAAGCTAGATCAAGTAAAGTCTCCCAATCTTCAAGATTTTGTAGGCTTTGGGACTAAGATATGATGGCTTTTCATCCATGGAATCCTTCCTTCCTTGGAGTCCCCTGGAATTCCCCCAATTTGAAGAAGAATTCCTCAATTTAAGTTAGGATTTCTTCCAATGTTGTGGGTTATGATGAATGTTGATCCAATTGAGTGGATAATGATTGTTTATGATTGAATTGATAGTAAATCATGTTTTTAGGATTAAATTACATGTACCCATGTCTATCCCATGTCTAGAAAGATGAAATTGATGCAAATGAGTTTTATGCCATGAAAGGGGAAATTGAGGATTTAGAGATAATCTTCTAGGATTGATGATATGTATAGTAGATTGCTTGAGAGTAAAGCATATAGACATGAATTGAATTAGATTAAAGTATACATGATGGATCATGATAAGTAAGTGCTTGAGATTGAGCCTATATGATGATATATGATTAGAATTGCTTAAGAATGAAGCATGTGATTAGAATGTCTTGAGATCTAGGCATATGTGAGGATTGTAAGAAGTATTGCTTTGAGAGTAAGGCTTGTAATTATAAATGTTGATTACTAGGGCTTTGAGAGTAAAGCTAATATAATGAATTATGAATGTTAAGGCTATGAGAGTGAAGCTTATATGATAATGGTAGACTAGTAGATAGAATTGTTGTGGAAGGACTTTACCCACATAATCTACCTTGTGAATGTTTTAATGTATGAATGCATGAATGTGAAAGGTTTTCTCACATTGAATAATTCTAGGCTGAAAGGTTTGCTCACCTAAGATGAATCAAAGCATGTTTAATTATGATAACTTGAATTTGTGATATGAGATCCCTTCATGAATAAGCTTGACTTGGTAAGACAAGACCATGCATGTTATCTTGAGTAGTAGATCTCATGGATAGCCTTGGATTGAGAAATCGTACCTTTCCAAAGGTTAGCTTGAACTAGCATGAGAGGATGCTTGCATGACAGCACGGCTTGATATGGCCAAACCATTTCATTGGTAGCTTGGTTTGAGCAATAGTACCCTTCCTTGAGTAGCTTGGACTTGCATGAGAGTGTGCTTTCCATGATAGCTTGGTCTAGCATAATGAGGTGTTTTTCCCTTGATAGCCTTGAATTGGTAAATCGTAATCATTCATGAGTAATGTTTTGTATTGGACTAGTAAAGAAGTACTTTTCCATGAATAGTAGCAAGAGCTAAAGAGGGACTAGTCCCTAATCAAAGTAGCATGTTTATGATGAGTCAAGGTTACTTCAAGGAAGTATCGTAAGTATGCTTTAATATGAGAATTTCTTATATGATGTATGATTAGCTTGGATTGTTGCTAGAGTTGCCTTCCTTAATATGTTTGACTAGAGGTGGATTACCTAAGTCCTAGCTAAGGTTAACTTGAGTTTACTTGAGAAGTGTTCCTCTTATCTTATGATGATCTATGTGCATTGATTATGCCTATGACTATGTTGTTATCTCTTATGCTTATAGATTATATCTTATGTTGACTAATGCTTATGTCATGCCTAGGTTTATGATTTATGCTAGCCATCATATTTAGTACATTTTGTACTAACGCATACTCTTGCCTACATTCTTTTCAAATGTAGGGTCTGGCGATATCGACTTCCATTCCCGTGGCTAGGATCTTAGTAGAAGCAAGTATTGAAGTTTTGGTGAGTCCTCATGGTATTCGAGGAGATAGCCACCATGTTCTTATGTCTTTGATTTTATGTTTAGAACTATTGTATAGGCTGCGTCCCAAAGACATTCATAATTTAGATGGTTTGAGACATAGTGTAATAGACTTCTGCTCGTTTTATAAAAGACTTTGATTGTATGGAAAATGTTTTAAATTTCCGTATCATTTCTATTATCTTATGTTATGAAAGTGAAGTGGCTTATATGAGGCCTCTCGGGGTCTTGTATGCCAAGTTATGTCTAGGGTGTACCCCTGGGTCGTGACACGGTATGTGGAAGAAGGGGAGATGTGGGAATGGGTATGTCATTTGGGGTTGGAGAACTGAGCTTAGACAGAGTTGATTGTTGTAGGATTCCATTGCTAGGTGCATCCCCTCGGATACAATCTGAGCTATGAAGGATGGGCTTTGGACAACTATTGCTACCTCCTTCCCCTCTAATATTACTCTTGACGAGAGTGAGTTTCCTTGAAGGTTGTAACACCTTGGATTTGCGAAAGGCTAGAAAGGGGTCAAGCGGGCAAGTCACAAGCCCAAAAGTGTATCATGGAACTCTCCACGGAGCCCTAGATGGTCCGTGAAGGGGACCAAGGTCCGTTAATGGGCACGTGGTAGTTTCCAGAAACTTCCCCAGGAAGGCTTCACCTTGACGGACGCCCATACGGCCCGTGGTGATGTTAACGGGTCGTCAAATAGGTCGTGAAGTTGCCTAGATTAGAAGGGGTTCTCCCCTAGTCATTGGGCAAGGACCACAGGTGTCTAAATGGCCCGTTAAACCCCACACGGACTGTGAAGTCATCCGTGAAAGGGGTTTATCAAACTTAGATTTTAGGATCAAATTTAAACAATCATATCTTTTAGCACAAAATGAATTAAGTGGCCCATGACCTATTGAATTAAAGATCCTTGAGTCTTCTTTCCAACGCCACCGAGTTTGCCTAATTCTAAGAATGGAGTAAGAATTTAAGCCTAAATAGTGAAGCCCTGTCAGGTAGAATTTCTTCACGACCCACTAGACGGGTCGTGGTGCTCTACACGACCCGTTTAGGCCTTCTAGTGAGTCAATTCGATAATTTTAAGTCGGGGCTTTAGGATCTTTTCCAAATTATTTTAACTCAATACTACGTCATTTTACCTTCTATCCAGAGCCTTATACAATGATTTAGACCCCCAAATCACCCAAACTCAATTCATTCTCTTAAAAATCCCAAAATTTGATCAAGCTCCTCCTCTCAAAATTTTCTCTCTCTAAGAAGAAGAAGTCAAGTTAGGCTTTCAAGTCAAGTCTCCAATTCCACCATTGATTTCAAGATTTTGGCATCAAGGTATGATAGTATTCACCTATAGAGTCCTTTCCTCCATAGGGTTCCTAAATTCTATCATTTACAAGTTAGAAATATCTAATTGAATGTTGATCCAATTGATTATTTTATGACTTTTTATGCATGAATTGAAGTAATTGCATGTTTTTAAGTTGATTTCCCATGAACCCATGAATATCCATAATTTTGTGTAACACCCCAAACTCGAAATAGGGTAAAAAGGTAGGTTTCAGGAAATTGCAGGTGCCAGCCACGGAGGCCAACCACGGCCCGTGGATGGGACCACAGACCATGGGTATTATCTATGGATTAGGCACCCAAAGTTCCACAGGAACCCTGAAACCACGGCCTAGTCAGAGGCCTGTGGTTCAAGGGCCCAGAATCGACCTATTGACCACGAACGACGGTAGTGCAGGACGGCCCGTCATCCTGACCATGATCCGTCGTCAGTGGTCTGTGGATGGCGGCTGGCAGTTAAGTCCAGGGGTAGTTGGGTCTTTTCCTAATTATTTTATTCCTATACTACGTTGTTTTACCCTTCACTAAGACCCTTATACAAGTGCTTACAACCCCCAAATTATCCCATTTACTTCATTCTCTCAAAATTCACCAAAAAGAAGAACTCTCTAATAATTCTCTCTCTAGAAAGCTTGAAGAAGAAGGATTCAACCTAGTGTTTAAAGTTATGTCTCAATTCCTCCATTGAAGATTAGCAATTGGCTTCAAGATATGATAGTTTTCATCCATGGAGTTCCAAAATTTCCTTTATTTTCAAAGTTAGAATTTCCCAATTGAGTAAGGGTTTTCTTTAGTTATCATGGGTTCTTTTCATTATTGATTTAAATGATTGAATTATGATCTCTTATTCATGAATTGATGAAGTACTATGATTTTAATGATTATTTCCCCATGAACCCATTTAATCCCCATGTTTTCAAGTTATGATCATATGATGTGGGATTTTGATTATAAAGAAAGAGTGTTATGAAATTAAGCATATATTGTTATCTTTACATTAATTTATGATTAAATCCATATCTAACCCTTGTTTTCTAAATGTTGATGATTGAAAGAGGGTTTTGAACCTTGAAAGGTCAATTATGGAATTATGCATGTTCTTATGAAATCTATGTAAATGTTTTAAGGATGCTTTGAGAGTAAAGTATCAATGATGATGATCATGATGTGTTATTGAAAGGATTTTTCTCATATACACATAAAAGTAAGATGTGAAAGCTTTTCTCACATAATAAGGATTCTAAGGTTAAAAGGTTTTCTCACCTAATTGAATCAAAGATTAAGAGATATCCTAATGAACCTAGCTTAGATTAGTTATTGAAAGATACCTTTCCATGGATGATTATTTAGCTTGGATTGGAAAGATGACGTGCCTTTCCATGGATAATAAGAACAAGTTAGAATTGACTATTCCGTGAGATTTATGCTTAGCAACGAGAGGATATTAAGATGGAAGCACTCTCGTTAGTAGAGGTCGGGTTTCTAGAAGCAATCTCCTTATCCCTTACCTATGTGCCCCAATAGGATGATTGTCTAGATAGACATTAGCTAGTGGATCCACTTTAGCTCAGATTTATGGTCCTTACCTTGGCAAGTAGAACATCCCTTTTTGGTGTGGGAGACACCGGGGGATCGTGTTATAGCTCACATGGTCTCTATGTCAGTTAAGGCTAATCCCCCACATTAATAATGAACTAAGGTTACTTCAAGAAGTATCTCATATGTGTTCAACGGCTTTAAATGATGTTAGCTTGCATTGACCATGGTTTTATGACTTATGCCTTTTAACTATCGTATATCATATTTTAGCTTTGTCAATTGCATGTCATGAAATGAAATGTCCCCTTTTAGCATAATTTAAATGTTTTATGCATAGCTATCATACTTGGTACATTATTTTGTACTAACGCATACTCTTGCCTACATTTCCAAAAATGTAGGGTTTGACAGTCAGGTTTCTCAGTTTCGTGGCTACTGGTTGATTTTGAGATTCTCGAGCTTTGGTGAGTCCTCATGCTTCGAGGATGGATGTTCATTGTTTCACTTTCTTTCATGTTTTTCGGTTTTGGACATGATGTATGGGCTAGGCCCAATTTCATTCTATTGTACTAGATGGCTATTGAGACAAGTGTTTTATACTTCCTATTTTCTTTATAAAAGTATTGGACTTGAAATATTGTTTTATTTCTATTGTTCTATTTCTTATGTTATGAAAAGTGGCTTGTATGGGGTCCTTCGAGGTTCTATACGCCATGTTACATCTTGGGGGTACCCCTGGGTCGTGACAAACTTGGTAATCAGAGCACAAGGTTTAGAATGGTCCTAGGATGTCTCATAAGCCACGTCGAGTAGAGTCTTGTTCATGAGTGTGAAGCGCGCCATATTTATTAATAAGAGGCTAAAAGATGATTAGGAAACTCCACTTCTTTCATTACTCTTAAGTCGTGTGATAGAGTTTAACTCTATAAGGTCTCTCTCCTAATCCTTACCTGATGCTCTACAGGATATGGCTACTTGAAGAGCTTATGCTAGAAGGAATGTGAGGAAAATGCGGAACAAGAAGCTCCTCCCCAAGATCCTCAAGTTTTGATCGATCCTTTGGCCGAGCAAGTGACTAATGTGGAGTTTAGGGCTGTTTTTCAAGTGTTGGCTCAAGTCGTGAAGGCCCAAGCCAATAAGGATGTTGCGGTTCCCTTGAACCCGAATGTGGGCATGGCGGCATTTAGAGTGAGGGACTTCACTAGGATGAATCCTTCGGAGTTTCATGGTTCTAAGGTTGAGAAAGATCCTCAAGAGTTCATTGATGAGGTCTATAAGATTTTGATGATCATGGGAGTGACGCCGGTGGAAAAGGTGGAGTTGGTGCTTATCAACTTAAAGGTGTGGCTCAAATTTGGTTCAACCAATGGAAGGAAAGGATACCGGAAGATGCGGGTCTTATTGATTGGGAGAAGTTTAAGGTCGCTTTACTTGATAGGTTCTTTCCCCTTGAGATGAGGGAAGCCAAGGTGTTTGAGTTCATTAACCTTCGACAAGGGAGTATGAGTGTGAGGGAATATGCTCTAAAGTTCACACAATTCTCTAAACATGCTCCAACAATGGTTGTCGATTCAAGGGCATAAATGAGTAAGTTTGTTTCGGGTGTGTCCGAAATGGTGGTTAAAGAGTGTCGTACCACCATGCTCATTAATGACATGGACATATCTCATCCCAAGGTTCAGGCACATCAGATTGAAGAGGAGAAACTTAAGGATAAGTCTATAGAGGTAAAGAGGGCGAAGACCGTTGATGGTAATTTCTCTCATGCAAGGTCTGATGGACATGGTCGTCCTAGATTTTGACAAAGGTTTTTCGGTCAAGGTTCCTCCAATTCTCCTCCTAAGTTCAACAAAGATAGGGTGTCTAACCCTAAGCCTCAAGTAGAGAATGGTATTGAATCATCATTGCCCATGTCTACTTGCACTAGGTGTGGAAGGAAGCACGAGGGTAAGTGCCTAGCCGTCACGGATGGTTGCTTTAGTTGTGGTAAGAGTGGTCATAAAATGAGGGATTTCCCGATGCTTACGACTAAAGAAAGAGAGGGCAAGCAAGCTCCTCCTAGTGGTTTGGGTCCCAATGCTCCTAAGCAAAACCGATTCTATACACTTCAGACTCGTGGTGAACAAGCGAGTTTTCCCGATGTGGTTACCGGTATGTTGAAAGTTTTCAAACTTGATGTTTATGCTTTACTTTATCCCGATGCTACCTTGTCTTTTGTGACGCCATATGTGGCTATGAGAATCGATGTTCTTCTGGATGTGTTGTTAGATTCTTTTTTTGTCTCTACTCCTATTGGTGACTCTATTGTAGCTAAGAGGGTCTATTGAAAGTGTCACGTTTCCTTGTCCGATAGAGTTAATCTTGTTGACTTGGTAGAGCTAGATATGCTAGACATTGATGTTATCCTTGGTATGGATTGGCTGCACTCATGTTATGCTTCTATTTATTGTAGAACTCGTGTAGTCAAGTTTCAGTTCCTGAATGAGCCTGTCCTAGAGCGGAAAGGGGGAAATTATATGCCTAAGGGTCAATTTGTCTCTTGTCTTAAAGCGAGAAAGATGATTTCTAAGGGTTGCCTTTACCATCTAGTAAGGTGAGGAATATGGATTTCGAAACCCCTACTCGGTCCCCATTGTTAATGAGTTTCTGGAAGTGTTCTAGATGATTTACCCGGTATTCCTCTTGAAAGGGAAATAGACTTCGGTATTGACCTTCTCCCAGATACGCAACCTATTTCTTTTCCTCCTTACCGTATGGCTCCGTCAGAACTAAAGGAGTTGAAAGAATAATTGAAAGATTTATTGGATAAGGGTCTTATCCGACCGAGTATCTCTCCATGGGGTGCTCTAATTTTGTTTGTGAGAAAGAAAGATGGTTCTCTTCATATGTGTATTGACTATCGTTAGTTGAATAAGGTGACCATTAAGAATAAGTATCCTCTCCCAAGGATAGATGACTTGTTTGACCAACTTCAAGGAGCAAGTTACTTCTCTAAGATTGACCTTCCGTCGGGTTATCACCAATTGAGAGTGAAAGAAGATGACATCGCGAAGATGGATTTATGAACTCGGTATAATCATTATGAGTTTTTGGTAATGTCATTTGGGTTGACTAACGCTCCGGCGGTGTTTATGGATTTGATGAATAGGGTGTTTAGACAATACCTTGACATGTTTGTGATTGTGTTCATTGATGATATATTGATCTATTCAAGGAGTGAGAATGAGCATATTGATCATTTGAGGATCGTGTTGCAAATTCTTAAGGACCAACAACTTTTTTTCAAAGTTTAGCAAATGTGATTTTTGGTTAAGGTCTGTAGCTTTTCTTGGTCATATTATTTCAAGTAAGGGCATTGAGGTAGATCCTAAGAAGACGGATGCGGTCAAGAGTTGGCCCAGACCTCTAACTCCTTCGGATAATAGAAGTTTCTTGGGTTTAGCCGGTTACTATAGAAGGTTTGTTGTGGGATTCTCTTCATTCGCCTCTCCTTTGACGGCTTTGACTCAAAAGAAGGCTAAGTTCATATGGTCTGAAGTGTGTGAGAAGAGTTTCCAAGAGTTGAAGGATAGACTTACTTACGCTCCGGTGTTGACTTTACCGGAAGGGACCGATGGTTTTATTGTTTGTTGTGATGCCTCTAGAATTGGGTTAGGATGTGTGCTTATGCAAAATGGTAAAGTTATTGCCGATACCTCAAGGAAACCTAAGATTCATGAGAAGAATTATCCTACCCACGACCTTGAACTAACGGCGATTGTTATTGCTTTACAGATTTTGAGGCATTATTTGTATGGAGTTCATGTAGATGTGTTTACCGACCACAAGAGTTTGCAATATGTGTTTAATCAGAAAGATCTAAATCTTCACCAAAGAAGGTGACTTGAGTTACTGAAAGATTATGATATGAGTGTTCTCTATCACCCCGGAAAGTCAAATATGGTAGCGGATGCTCTTAGTCGGTTATCTATGGGTAGTGTTTCTCATATTGAGGAAGAAAAGAAAGAATTGGTTCGAGATGTTCATAGATTGGCCCGATTAGGTGTTCAGTTACTGGACTCCACCAAGGGTTGTGTTATGGTTCACAATGGTTCCGAATCATCTTTTGTAGCGGATATGAAAGTCAAGCAAGGTCTTGATCCAATTTTGGTAGACTTAAAATAAGCGGTGCTTAAGAAATCCGTTGAGGCTTTCTCCCAAGGGGGAGATGGTGTACTTAGATATCAAGGTCGTTTATATGTTCCAAATGTTGATGACTTGAGGGAACAGATCTTGACAGAAGCCCATAATTCACGGTATTCCATTCACCCGGGAGCCCCCAAGATGCACCGTGATTTACGAAAAGTCTATTGGTGGAATGGGATGAAGAACGATACTGCAGGATTTGTGGCTAAGTGTCCTGATTGCCAACAAGTGAAAGTTGAACATCAGAAACCGGGAGGTTTGTCCCAAGATATGACTATTCCTACTTGGAAGTGGAAAGATTTGAATATGGACTTTATTGTTGGTTTGCCTCGCACCCGGCGACAACACGATTCGATTTGGGTGATAGTAGATCGGATGACGAAATCGTCTCATTTCCTTCCTGTTAAGGTTTCCTATTCGGCGGAGGACTATGCCAAGTTGTACTTGAGAGAAATGGTAAGGTAGCATGGAGTGCCTTTGTCCATTATTTCCGATCGTGGCACCCAATTCACTTTTCAGTTTTGGAAGTCATTCCAAAAGGGTCTTGGTACTCGTGTTAAGCTTAGTACGGCCTTTCATCCCCAAACCGATGGGCAAGCAGAGCGTACTATCCAATCTTTGGAAGATATATTCCCTAATAGGTCCCGAGTTGGTACATGAGGCCATAGAGAAAGTTCAACTTATTAGAGAAAGGTTGAAAACAGCTCTAAGTCGGCAAAAGTCATATGCCGATGTGAGAAGAAGAGATCTTGAGTTTGATGTTCATTATTGGGTTTACTTGAAAATCTCACCCATGAAGGGTGTAATGAGGTTTGGTAAGAAAGGGAAGCTTATTCCCCGATATGTAGGCCCATATCACATTTTGAGACGTGTTGGTAAGGTTGCTTATGAACTAGATTTGCCAAATGAGTTGGTATCGGTGCATCCAGTTTTCCATTTCTCTATGTTGAAGAAATGTATTAGTGATCCGACATCCATAGTTTCCTTAGAATGTTTGGGATTTAAAGAGAATCTTTCTTATGAGGCAGTTCCGGTTGAGATTTTAGACCGGCAAGTCAAGAAATTGAGAAATAAAGAAATAGCTTCCATGAAAGTGTTGTGGAGGAATCAGTTAGCTGAGGGTGCTACTTGGGAGGCCAAGGCCGATATGATGTCCCGATATCCTCTCCTCTTTCCTTCTACTCCTACTCTAGCTTGAGGTAATGAGTTCCTCGTGGTTTGTTCTTTGTTTTGGAATCATGTGTCTTATGTGTTTCCATGATTTCCTTACTATGCATGATTTGTGAAAAAGTTCAAGTTTTGAGAAAATGAGTCAATTTGATTGTTTTCTACATGTTTATGTGCACATGAGTATGAATTGCATGTAGACTACTTGATATGATGTTATGAGCATGACTTTAGCTTGGAGTTGATGTTTCCTCCTCCGACATGTGCATTACATGCATGATGGGCTATTACATTTAGTTTCACCACTCTTATGATGTTTTGATGACGTCCTAGCTTGGAGTCGATAGTTCCTCCTTGGTTTTATGTATTGCATTGTAGGTTGGGTTGTTAGTTCCTCTCCTACTCTTTTCATACTAGTTTGAATCTCATTCGAGGACGAATGGTCCCAAAGGGGAGATATTGTAACACCCCAGACTCGAAAGAGGGTAAAAACGCAAGTTTCAGGGAATTGCAGGTGCCAGCCACGGAGGCCAACCACGCCCCGTGAATGGGACCACGGACTGTGGGTATGGTCCGTGGAACGGGCACCCAAAGTTCCCCAAGAACCCTGAAACCACGGCCTGACCAACGGACCCTTTGTCATACCATGGTCCATGGTTGGAGGCCCGTGGTTCAAGGGCCCAGAATCGATCTACTGACCACGAACGACGGTCGTGCAGGATGGACCGTCATCCTAAACATGGTCTGTCGTCAATGGTCCGTGGATGGCGGCTAGCAGTTAAGTTTAGGGGTAGTTGGGTCGTTTTCTAATTATTTTATTCCTATACTACGTCGTTTTACCCTTCACTAAGACCCCTATATAAGTGATTTGACCCCCCCCCCAAATTAGTCCATTTACTTCATTCTCTCCAAATTCACCAAAAAGAAGAACTCTCCAATAATTCTCTCTGTAGAAAGCTTGAAGAAGAAGGATTCAACCTAGGGTTTCAAGTCAAGTCTCAATTCCTCCATTGAATATTAGCAATTGGCTTCAAGGTATTATAGTTTTCATCCATGGATTTCCTTCCATTCATGGAGTTCCCAAATTTCCTCTATTTTCAAAGTTAGAATTCCCGATTTGAGTTAGGATTTTCTTCAATTATCATGGGTTCTTTTCATTATTGATTTAAATGATTGAATTATGATCTCTTATGCATGAATTCATGAAGTACTATGATTTTTATGATGATTTCCCCCATGAACCCATGTAATCCTCATGTTCTCAAGTTATGATCATATGATGTGGGATTTTGATTATAAAGGAAGAGTTTTATGAAATTAATCATGTATTGCTAGCTTTACATGAATTTATGATGAAATACATATCTAACCCTTGTTTTCTAAATGTTGATGATTGAAAGAGGGTTTTGAACCATGAAAGGTAAATTATGGAATTATGCATGTTCTTATGAAAGTTATGCAAATATTTTAAGGATGATTTGAGAGTCAAGTATCAATGATGATGTTCATGATGTATTATTGAAAGGATTTTTCTCATATACACATAAAAGCAAGATGTGAAAGGGTTTATCACATAATAAGGATTGTAAGGTTGAAAGGTTTTCTCACCTAATTGAATCAAAGATTAAGAGATATCCTAATGAACCTAGCTTGGATTGGTTATTGAAATATACCTTTCCATGGATGATGATTTAGCTTGGATTGGCAAGATGACGTGCCTTTCCATAGATAATAAGAACAAGTAAGAATTGACTATTCCATGGGATTTATGCTTAGCACCGAGAGGATATTGAGATGGAAGCTCTCCCATTAGAAGAGGTCGGATTTCTAGAGGCAATTTCCTTATCCCTTACCTATGTGCCCCCATAAGATGATTGTCTAGATAGACATTAGCTAGTGGATCCACTTTAGCTCAAATTTATGGTCCTTACCTTGGCAAGTAGGACACGCCCTTTTTTGGTGTGGGAGACACCGGGGGATCATGTTATAGCTTACATGGTCTCTATGTCGGTTAAGGCTAATCCCCCACATTAATAATGAACTAAAGGTTACTTCAAGAAGTATCTCATATGTGTTCAAAGGCTTTAAATAATGTTAGCTTGCATTAACCATGGTTTTATGACTTATGTTTTCTAACTCTCTTATATCATGTTTTAGCTTGGTCAATTGCATGTCATGAAATGAAATGTCCCCTTTTAGCATGATTTAAATGTTTTATGCATAGCTGTCATACTTGGTACATTGTTTTGTACTAACGCATACTCTTGCCTACATATCCCCAAATGTAGGGTCCGACAGTCAGGTTTCTCAATTTCGTGGCTAGTGGTTGATTTCGAGATTTTCAAGCTTTGGTGAGTCCTCATGCCTCGAGGATGGATGTTCATTGTTTCACTTTCTTTCATGTATTTTAGTTTTGGACATGATGTATGGGCTAGGCCCAATTTCATTCTATTGTACTAGATGGTTATTGAGACAAGTGTTTTAGACTTCCGTTTTTTTTATAAAACTATTGGACTTGGACTATTTTTTACTTCTATTGTTCTATTTCTTATGTTATGAAAGCTAAGTGCCTTGTATTGGGTCCTTCAGGGTTCTATATGTCATGTTACATGTAGGGGGTACTCCTGGGTCGTGACATTTTGATTATAAACCATGAAAGATGAATTTAAGAAGATATGCATTTCTTTTTTATGAGATTGATGTATATGAAGTTGAGGATTCATTGACTTTGAAAACATGATGAAGCTTATGAATTATTGAAAAGAATGCATGTTTATGAAAGTCTGTTTATGACTCAAGTAAGCTTATAGATAAAGATATCTATATGTTCTATAAGCTTGGCCACCCATGAATGACATCTAGATTTACCTTCAATGCTTTTTGGGCTATTTTCCCAAAGTTGGTCTTGATTAGAATGGTATTCGAATATACCATCAATGATTATAGATCACGCTTTCAAAACTATTTCCATTAGTAGTGGGGCATTTCTAACATGGAGTGAATGACTATGGGCCTTAAAAGCTATAATGAAAAGATCATGGATGGTTAAAAAATTTCTCATGCATTGTCTAAGGAGTTATCCTATGATAATACAAATGGTGAATACCCATGTCTCTTAATTATAAGACAATTTAAGATTAATAACTATTCCGTGGAATTTATGCTTAACATCGAGAGGATATTGAGATGGAAGCTCTCCCATAGCTTGAGGCCGGGTTTTTTAAATCTCTTTATCCCATAACTATGTGCCTCCATAGGATGATTGTCTTAAGATAGACGATGATTGTCTCAGATAGACATTAGATAGTGGATCCACTTAAGCTAGAAGTTCATGGTCCTACCTTGGTAAGTAGGACACTCTCTTTTCAGTGTGAGAGGAGTACACTGGATTCCATGTTATAACTCTCATTGTCTCTATGTCGGTTAAGGCTACTTCCCAATATAATGATGAACTTAGGTTACTTCAAGAAGTATCTCACATGTTTTCAAAGATGATATTACTTACATTAACCATGTTTACGATTTATGTTTTCTAAACCTCTTATCTTATGTTTTGACTTGGTCTTTGCATATCACGGAAAGTCCTTTTAGCATGATTTCATAACTTTTATGCATTGTATCATACTTGGTACATATTTGAACTAACGCATACACTTGCACATTATTTCACTAATGTAGGGTCTGACACTCTTATTCCGCATCTTCGTGGCTAGGGATCACTTAGTAGATATTGAAGATAGGTGAGTCCTAATGTTCCGAGGATCGAGCATTGTTAATTTCTTATTGTCTTTACTTTTTAGAGATTGGATGTGATGTACGGGTTACATCTCCATCACTCTTGATGTAATAGATGGCTTTGAGACTATTAGACTTCCACTTCATTTTGGAAAACTCTTCTATGGTATAAACTGTCTTTTAAACTCTTTCAATTCTATTATCTTGTTTATGTATGCTAAGTGGCTTGTGTAGGTCCTCTCTTGGTCTTATACGCCATGTCAGATCTAGGGTGTACTTTGGATCGTGACAATCTTGGTATTTAGAGCACACGGTTTAGAAAGGTCCTAGGATGTCTCATAAGCCACGTCGAGTTGAGTCTTGTTCATGAGTGTGAAGCGCAATACATTTATGAATAAGAAGTTATACGATGATTAGGAAACTGCACTTCTTTCATTATTCTAAAGTCGTGCGATAGAGTGTAACTCTAGGTGTCCTTCTCTCCTAAACCCCAATTTATGCTTTTTAGAATATTCCTCCACAAAGGAATCCCGTGAAAAGGAATGTTCATGAAAATGTGAGACAAGGGTTCCCCAAGTACCGGTCAACCATTTGGCCGAGCAAGTGACTAATGATGAGTTTCTAGCCACATTCCATGTATCGGCCCAAGCTATGATGGCTCAAGCAAATAGGGGGGTTTTGGCTCCGTGAACCCAAATGTGGGTACGGCGGCAACTAGAGTGAGAGACTTTACTAAGATGAATCCTCCAGAATTTCATGGGTCTAAATTCGAGGAATATCCTCAAAAGTTCATTGATGAGGTGTATAAGGTGTTGATGATCATGGGAGTGACGCCGGTGGAAAAGGCAGAATTGGTCGCTTATCAACTTAAGGGTTTTGCTCAAGTGTGGTTCTGCCAATGGAAGGGATAGAGGGCGGTAGATGCGCCCCTTGATTGGGAGAAATTTAAGGTTGCTTTTCTTGATAGGTTCTTTCCCCTTGAGATGAGGGTGGTAAAAGTACTTAAGTTTATTAACCTTCATCAAGGGGATATGAGTGTGAAGGAGTATACTTTGAAATTCACGCAATTGTCTAAGTATGCTCCAACTATGGTCGTTGATCCAAGGGAAAGTATGAGTAAACTAGTGTCGGGGGCTTCCGAATTAGTGGCCAAAGAACGCCTAACCGCCATTCTTGTTAAGGGATTGGATGTCTCCCGTTTGATGGTCCATTCACAAAAAATAGAAGAAGAAAAGCTTAAGGAGAAAACTAGGGATTCAAAGAGGGCAAGAAGGGATGATGGTGATTCTTCACGTTCAAGGTCCGGTGGAGGTAATCGTTCTCGAGGTAAGGGTTCTAGTGAGAAAATGTGGCCCGAGTATAGGGAGTGTGGAACAAGACATGAGGGTAAATGCTTAGCCGGTACGGATGGTTGCTTTGGTTGTGGTAAGAGTGTCCATAAGATAAGGGATTATCAATCACTTACGACTAAGGGAAGAGAAGGTAGGTAAGTTCAATCTAGTGGTTCCGTTTCAAGTTCCCCAAAGCAATGTAGGTTTTATGCTCTTCAGACTCGACTAGCTCATGAGGGTTCCCCGGATTTGGTGATTGATAAGTTATGGTATTTAAGCTTGTGGTTATGCATTCCTTGATATTGATTGTTTCATTGGCTATGGTAAGGCTTCATGTACGGTGATCGTGTTTGGAGTAGTCCTTGAAATCCTAGTGGAAACTTCTTAAGTGTTTACTTGTATCAATGGTTCCGTTGTTGTTAAGACTTTGGTGTTATGCTTGGGTTGAGGGAGATGGATTTGAAAAGACTAGGGAGGTTTGCTCCCAAGGGGGAGATAGTGTGCTTCATGGTTGGTGTGTGAGTAGAACTATGCTAATGTTGGAAGAGCTCCTTGTTATGGTTCGGTGTGCGAAAATTCGAAGGCCATGTGATGTCTTAGTATCCCTATATTTTCCTTCTATCTTCGGGTCTATCTTGAAGCCTTAGCCCTCATGGTTCACTCTTTAGGACTCGTGTGTCTTAGTCATCCTCATATTTCCTCATGCATGCATGCTCATGAAAAATTTGATTTTTCAAAGATATGATTTAGCTTACTTGATTGCTTCATGTTTATGTGCATTTGAGTACGATTTGCATATAGAGCTTATGATATGATGTTTTGAATATGTTAAAAGCTTGGAGTCGAGGTTCCTCCTTGGTTATGTGCATTTTGATGAAGTTGCATTAATGATTGGGTTGTTAGTTTCTCTCCTACTCTTTTCGTACTAGTTTGAATTCATTCGAGGACGAATGTTTCCAAGGGGGAGATATTGTAACACCTCGGATTCAAGAAAGGATAGAAAGGGGTCAAGCGGGCAAGTCACAAGCCCAAAAGTAGGTTTCCAGAACCTGCCCCAGGCAAGCTTCACCTTGACGGACGCCCAGATGGCCCGTGGTGATGTTGACAGATCGTCAAAAGAGTCGTCAAGTGGCCTAGATCAGAAGGGGTTCTCCCCTAGTCAGTGGTCAAGGACCACGGGCGTCTAAACAGCCCATGAAGACCCACACGGACTGTGTAGTCGTCCGTGAAGGGGCTCTATCAAACTTAGAGTTCAGGGTCAAGCTCAAACAATCATATCTTTTAGCACAAAATGAATTAAGTGGCCCATGACCTATCAAATTAAGGATATGTGAGTCATCTTTCCAACACAACCGAGTTTTCTTAATTCCAAGCTCGGAGTAAAAAGTTATGCCCAAAATAGTGAAGCCCTATCAAGCAGAATATCTTCACGACCCAATAGACGGGCCGTGGTGCTCTAGACGACCCATTTAGGTCTTCTAGTGAGTCAATTCGGCAGTTTTAAGTTAGGGGCTTTAGGGTCTTTTCCCAATTTTTTTAATTCAATACTACGTCATTTTACCTTCTACCCAAAACCCTATATAATGATTTAAAGCCCCAAATCACCCAAACTCAATTCATTCTCTTAAAAATCCCAAAAGTTGATCAAGCACCTCCTCTCAAATATTTCTCTCTCTAAGAAAGAAGAAGAAGAAGAAGTCAAGTTACACTTTCAAGTCAAGTCTCCAATTTCACCATTGATTTCAAGCTTTTGGCATCAAGGTATGATAGTATTCACCTATGGAGTCCTTTCCTCCATAGGGTTCCTAAATTCTCCAATTTACAAGTTAGAAATCTCCAATTGAAGTTAGGGTTTTCTTCCATGTCATGGGTTCCTTTCAATGTTGATCCAATTGATTGGTTTATGACTTTTTATGCATGAATTGAAGTAATTGCATGTTTTTAAGTTTATTTCCCATGAACCCATGAATATCATGATTTTGAATATAAACCATGATAGATGAATTTAAGATAATATGCATGCCCTTTTGATGGGATTGATGTAAATAAAGTTGAGGATGCATTGACTTTAAAAATATGATAAAGCTTATGAATTATTGAGAGGGATGCATGTTTATGAAAGTATGTTTATGACTCACGTAAACTTATAGATGAAGATATCTATATGTTCATCTCGATTTGCCTTCAATGCTTTTCGGGCTATTTTTCCAAATTAGGTCTTGATTAGTATGGTATTCGGATATGCCATCAATGATCATAGATCACGCTTTCAAAACTATTTCAATTAGTAGTAGGGCATTTCTAGCATGGAGTGAATGACTATGGGCGTTAAAAGCTATTATGAAAAGATCATGGATGGTGAAAGGTTTTCTCACGCATGGTCTAAGGAGCTATCCTATGATAAGACAAGTAGTGAATACCCATGTCTCTAAATGATAAGATAAGTCAAGATTAATAACTATTTTGTTGGATTTATGCTTAGAACCGAGAGGATATTGAGATGGAAGCTCTCCCATAGCTTGAGGCAGGGTTTCTAGTAGCAATCTCCTTATCCCATACCTATGTGCCCTCATAGGATGATTTTCTTAAGATAGACGATGATTGTCTCAGATAGACATTAGCTAGTGGATCCAAATAAGGTAGAAGTTCATGGTCCTACTTTGGTAAGTAGGACATTCTCTTTTCGGTGTGAGAAGAGTACACCAGATTCCATGTTATAGCTCACATGGTCTCTATGTCGGTTAAGGCTACTTCCCACAACAATGATGAACTAAGGTTACTTCAAGAAATATCTCACATTTGTTCAAAGATGATCTTACTTGCATTGACCATGATTACGATTTATATTTTCTAACCCTCTTATCTTATGTTTTGACTTGGTCTTTTCATATCACGAAAAGTTATTTTAGCATGATTTCATAACTTTTATGCTTTACTATCATACTTGGGTACATATTTGTACTAACACATACTCTTGCACATTGTTTCACTAATGTAGGGTCCGACGCTCCTATTCCGCATATTCGTGACTAGGGATCACTTAGTAGATATTGAAGATTGGTGAGTCCTCGTGTTTCGGGGACCAAGCCTTATTTCTTATTGTCTTTACTTTTTAGAGATTGTATGTGATGTACGGGTTACGTACCGATCACTCTTGATGTAATAGATGGCTTTGAGACTATATAGACTTCCGCTTCGTTTTGATAAACTCTTTTATGTTATAAACTGTCTTTTAAACTCTTTCAATACTATTATCTTATTTATGTATGCTAAGTGGCTTGTGTAGGGCCTCTCGGGGTATTACACGCCATGTCACGTCTAGGGTGTACTTTGGGTCGTGACAAAGGCTCATCTCCAGCCATGACATTGGAATTCCGTTTGGAGGTGGAGCTGGAGTGGCGTAGATAGGGGTCGTTGGTAATTGTTGTGGAAAATTCTAGGAGTTTTGGGGGATGGGATTGTTCATATTTTCCATTCTGGGTATGTTCACATGGTGATGAGTTTGGAGAATTTGGAATTTGGCTGTTTGGCGTCTGGTTAGGGAAGTTAGAGGTGAGTGAGGCAGTGTTTTCTATATTTGGTGAGTTAATAAATATGGAGCGGATAGGACTAGTAGAGATATTATTGGAAGATTTATTATTTGTTTGTCTGTTAGTACTAGGAATAATAGCATCAGAATCCTTTTTCAATTTATCTATTTTTAGGGACTCTGCTTTAAGGCGGTGTGGATTTGGGATAGTATCTACGTCGGTCCGTTTCGATACAGTTGTATCATAGCTGGAGGAGGATGTGGAGAGAGAACTTCCACGTTGGACAAAAGGTGATGTGATGTGGACTCTATCTATGCTTGCTACTTTTAGTGGATGTGATGATAGTATTAGGGGTAGCAAGGTAAGTCTTAGTGAGGGGTACAGGGGATAAAAGGCTATTTTCTCTAGGGGTAAAGTAGGGACCTCCAACAGAGGTGAGGGGCCGCCAGCTGATATCAAGTTATTTTAAGTTGAATTAACACTACACAAGCTTCCAATCTTCCACACCCATGTCCCATCTAACCCTAGGAATATAAATGGGGCGAGGCGGGGCGGGGCAGGGCGGGGCAAATCTTGACATGCTTAAATTTAACTTGCATAACCAACTAAGCATGTTTTCAAAATATTACCCTGTTCTGCCTTATCAGGACCTATTTATATATTTTTCTTTCATTTTCTTTTCACCTTGAATAAAATTGTACTATGCACATTACTTTTTTTTTTTACTTTTTTTTTATTGATTAGTTGTTCCACCCTCTCTATTGAGTTGGATCTTTTAAAATTGATTTGAACTTTTTCATATAAACATAAACTCACTTATAAGGAATTACATAAACCAGCACTACGGTAGTATTAGATGGGAACAATCAACGGAGACTTACATAAATCACGCTAGTTTGGGAGCTAATTACTTAAATACACACTAATTTGTAATATTACATATCTTACCAGATTTTGGTGTGTCCAAATATGTCCAGATAGATGTGTCTGGAGATACATTAGGTCAAAATTAGGTGTAATTTATTCTAGATACATTGTATGCAAGTGGATTCGCATGTATCTGGATACATAATAAATCTCGCTCGCCTCTCTCCCATATCGCTCATCACTCTCTACCATATACATGTGAATCACACCAGAAACAATCAAATACATATATCTAGTGTGATTCACATGTATCTAGGATACATACGAATCTCACTCACCTCCCTCCCCATCTTGCTTGCCTCTCTCCCTATTTTTGTGTATCTGGTAGTAAAAATACATGTATCTAAGTGTATTTTTTTTTAATATATGGTATGAAACTCTTAATTAATGATAAGATACGTACTCACTCCGTTTCAAAAAGAATGACTTGCTTTCCTTTTTAACCTGTTTCAAAAGAATGACTCCTTTGTTTTTTTAGCAACACTTTAATTTCAGTTTTCCACGTGGCATGTTTAAGACCACAAGATTAAATGGTATTTTGGTATATTTGTTATAACTTTAATTTAAGACTACAAGATTGAAAAGTCTTCTTTATTTTCTTAAACTTTGTGTCAAGTCAAACTAGACCATTTTTTTTAAAAAAAAATGGAGGGAGTAATATTTTGAAAGTATAGGTAATAATAGTATATATAGTAGCAAAGTAGGTCTAATTATTTAGTTTTTCCAGCAATAAATTACCATGGCAAGAAGAGAGGGAAAAAAAATCAAACCTGATAAAGAAAGGTATAAATAACCCTGGGCGTAAGTTCAATAGTAAGAGAGCTCTTAAGAAATTGCTGAAATATTTTTAAGGCCCGCTACTTTCGCTATCACATTAATTGTATTGATAAAATGAGTTTTGCCCCACACCTTCAAGGCTCTGCCCTGCCCTATTGTCCCAAAAAGGATCCCACTTTGATAATGGTTGCTTTCAAAAATTGTATATGATCATAGCAATATATCTTGAAAGCATCTGGACGACCACTGCCACAATTCCCCACATCTTTACCATTGCCATCTCTGCCTAAACTGACTTTGATGATCATAGCAATATATCTTGAAAGCATCTGGACGACTACTGCCACAATTTCCCACATCTTTACCATCTCTGCCTAAACTGACTTTGCATCCACTTTGATGATCATAGCAATATTTCTTGAAAGCATCTGCCACAATTTCCCACATCTTTACCATTGCCATCTCTGCCTAAACTGACTTTTCGAACTAACACTCTGCCCCTTCACTTCCCACCACATTCCTGCCCTCCCACCATCTCTATCAAACTCATCTTAACATCACAATATTTAGTTGCACTGTTTCAGACATCACGTGATTCTTTGACACTACTTCCTACAGTGTAGACCCATTTATGTCTCGCATGTAATTGTATTCCGTTTCATCTTCCTACCTTTCTACGTTTCTTCAATAGTGTTTCCTATAACAGAATGCATCCATCACTATCCTTTTTTCTTTACGCAAAATTGTTGGGTATATTTGGTGATACAAATGAAAATCACTGGATGTAACATGGGACAATGAGCAAACTGCTAACTAAGGCTACAACTTCAAAACAGTGACAGTAATGCAAATAGTACAGGAAACAAGACAGAAAACCAGCTTTAACTTCCAAGATACTCAAGAGAACCATGCATTTTTCTACAAGTAATTGTCGAGAATGCATTAATAGAGATGATCTTCACTCGGAACTTGTTTAGCTGTATCCATCGTATTATCAAAAGAGCTCTTTCAAATGACAGTGCAGCTTCATCTGCTAGGACAACGGTATGAGAAATTTATATGTGCCAGGAATATCTTACACAAGGCACAATCAGCGGGAAAAAAAAAATACTTGCCAGATTAACAGAGTTTCCAGATTCAGTTTCAGTTGTCAACTTACAGTTTCTCATCACAAACATAGTTCTCGAACTTCAAGTGAACAAATTTAAGTAACATCAACTAGTACTCTGGACCTGGCCTGAATTAATCTTTAGCAACTAGGCAGCAGAAGGGACATCAGTTGTGTTCTTAAAAGGATTACATTACATTTGGAGTTCTCGAACTGACTAAAACATGTATGGGTTCCATAGGTACATCAATCTAAAACTGCTGAAACAGAGGGCAGCTACCCATTCTTCCAATTAATTGGATCAAATTCCGACACAGTTTGTTGAACAAAAGCATAACCGCCTTATTGTTAGTTCCCTTATCTTCATGCAACTTCACTTGAATATTTTCCAGGAACACCTCACTCCACTATGATGGCACTGCACACACAAGACTACTTTTTGAGCATCTTATACCAACTGCTCAAGCAGTTAAAAGACGTTGCAAATTCCAGAGAAATACAAAAGCAAAAACAATTAAGATGACACTTAGCTTTGATATTTCACAATATCAACCCATCAGGAAACAATTGTATTAGATTAAGTTAGCAAAACACAAAGGGGCCAAAATACACACAATCTTCCAAACTCACTGTAGCAAAGGATACTTCTACTCCATGCAAAACTTCTTTTTTTGATGACCATGGTGTCCAGGCCAGCTTTCACGCACTCAATGCAAAACTTTTACCAAGAAAGTCACACTTAGCTTTTAAAAACAACACAAAGGTTTAGTTATGAATTTACTCCACCATCTATTTCATACTAAACACAAAAGGCAAGCCCCATGTGTAAATTTGATGAATATTCATTATTTACAATCTCATTAGATACTCTGTAAACTAAAAGGATAGTTCAGGATAAATTAGCCAATCTAGTTTCTTATATATGAAAGGATCTGTTTTGCTTTTCTCCTTCCATTATTAGTTTTAACAGCAGAAACTCGTATCCACTCGATTTTCATATTATTTTGTTGTAGTGACTGTTCCTTTTTAATAGGCGTTGTCATGCTTTCTTTAGCATTTTGTATTGGCTTCTTCACTCTCGTTGTTTTCTTCTTTCAAACTACTTTGTAATACTTTTACTTGAGTCAAGGTCTATCAGAAAAGCCTATCTACCTCCCAAGGTAGGAGTAAGGTCTGCATACACACTACCCTCCCTAGACCCCATTTGCAGGATTACACTGAGTATGTTGTTATTGTTGAAACACTTATCCACATAAAATAACCAGTTTGCGTTGAAAGGGCTATTTTCATGTCCATTTCAGAACTTCCTATTTATCCTCAACTTCTAAGCAGAAAATGGCTAAAATTTCCAGAACCTTCTTACCAAATAGTTCATATAGCCTGTATAATTGAGAAAAGCAACGAACATAAGGAAATGAAAGCAAGTGTTAATGTTAAACATCAGTTAACAGCATACTGTATGTGGAAGTATCAATCTGCTCAGGAAGCTCTTTAATATCCACTTCAAACCTCTGCTGAACCTATAATTAGTAAAGCACGAGCAAGTCAGAACAAGTGGATCAACAGAAAACGCCATAACAGGATAGAAATATCAAAGTTCTCTAACCTGATTAAGAACATCAGAATCTGATGCAGACGAGACAAATGTGATGGCAAGGCCTTTAGTTCCAAACCTACCAGCTCTACCCACCTATACATTTACAAGTATTAAGATAATTATTAGAATCTACATAAGATGTATAAATTAAAACAGAAAACCAAAGATAAGAATTACTCTGTGAAGGTAAGTATCTGCAGAATCTGGCATGTCATAGTTAATAACAATGTTGACCCTTTCAATGTCAATGCCCCTCCCAACCAAATCAGTTGCCACAAGAATTCTCTTGTGCCCTTCCTTGAAACCCTTATAGCGAGTCAATCTACTCAACAGAGACAAGTTATGCATCAGATACAAATTAATAAAAACTTAAGGGCAGCATTAAAGAATTGGTGCAGCCTCTTAATTCCACTCAATCACACAATAGTGATGAAAATTGAACACAACGATATGAGCAAGTTTTGATAATGTAATACCCCAGAAGTCGGAAAGTCGAAAAGGAAAGAAAAATGCAGAATTTGGCTGTCAGCAGTGAACTATGAGTCCCATCTACGGACCGTAGGATGTCCTACGGGCCGTAGAAGGGCAACCGTAGAAGTTGGGTTGTGTTTACGAAAAATTAAGTTTCTGAAGTTTAGAACTACGACTTGACAGGACGAACCGTAGGATGGTTGACGGGGCATAAATGGCATTTGTAGGGGTGATGCAGAGATTTGATTTAGGACCTCAGTCCTACGGAAGGGTTTGACGGGCCATCATTTGGTCTACGGGACGTAGGAAGGTCTAGTAGAAAGGTTCTAGACTTCGTGAAATTTTGAAGTGAAAGTTGAGTTCTACGGATGGGTTCTACAGACCGTAGAAGATTCAATGGGCCGTAAAATGGTCTCGTGGGAAACGATTGAATATTTGGGTTTCTGAAGTTGGTTCTTCGGTCAACCAGGACGGACCATAGAAATTCCTACGGACCCGTAGGTCAGACCGGCAATTATGTTAAAGGGTATTTGGGTCTTTTCCAATGCACTAAATGTCTATGCTACATCGTTTTTACACTAAATCTAGGACCTATACCCTTAGAAATTTCCCCAACTCCCTCATTCAATCAAATTCCTAAATTCTCTCCAAAAATCTTCTCTTCAGATCAAGGAAGAGGAAACTAGGGCTCTTGAAGATCAAGTCTCGTTGTTCACCATTGATTCTAGGGCTTCAATTAAGGTATATAGGGAGTTCATCAATGGGCTCCATTCACCCATTTAGTCCCCAAAAGATTGTTCAATTCTCCAATTCAATTCCAATTCCTCATGGGGTCTATTTGTATGGATTCAATAGTTTGATTTTGATCATATTATGACTATTTAAATTCAATTAATGTTTTCCAATCAATTACATGTGAACCCATGCATTGATCATGACTTTGACTATGAACTCTACATTGCATGAATTTGAAGAAAGTTATGAATCAATGGATGATGTTTTTGTTAACTTATGCATAATTTATGAAACGGAATGAGTTATGATTTAGGTTGCGTTAAGATGAGCATCAATGAATTGTGAAAGGTTTTTCACACATGCTAAGGAATCATGCCTAGCTAGTGGATCCACATACAGCACATGATATGATATAGAGTTCTACCTTGGCAAGTAGACTCTCCCTTCTCGATGTGGGAGTTACATCGGATTCCATGTTATAGCTCGCATGGTCTAATGTCGGTTAAAGCTAATATCCCACAATATGAACTAAGTTACTTACAACTGTTTTATGAAGCTTTCCTTATGAGTTTATGATGCATTGACCATGTTCATGATTTACGATTCTTCTTAAATGATTTTATTATGTTTAGCTTGGCCATGCATATCATGTTTTCAATTGTGTCCCATTATGATCATGTTCATGTTTTATTGCATTCCCCTCATACTTAGTACATTCCATGTACTAATGAATATTTGTGACTACATTGTTTCACTAATGTAACGCTTGACGCTCCCTCCGTTCGTGGCTAGTGAGCACTTAGAGATTTTGAAGACTTGGTGAGTCCTCATACTTTGAGGACAATGACACATTTATTGCTTCTTTATGTTTTCGTTTCAGACATTGTATGTGGTGTACGGGTTACGTCCCGACCACTCATTTGATATAATAGAAGGCTTGTTTAAACTTTGATGTACTTCCGCTTATGTCCAACTCTTTACATTCTTATGAGATTTCTTGTTTTTCTCTATTATGTTGTGTATAGTATGTCAAGTGGCTTGTGTAGGACCTTTCGTGACATACATTTAGAGTGTACTTTGGGTCGTGATAGATAACTAACACAGGGAATGGAGGAGAAAATAGTAGAACATTAATAAAGCATAGTAATCAGCATATTCAATCACATAATCACATACAACAATAGAAGAATCCTAGAGAGAGTATATTTTGTCGAACTGATATCTAGATAACATCATTTTAACTTCCCACAAAACTTTATTAGGATCGTTAAGAAATGGACCTTGGACGTAACTCCAAGAGCTCTTTTTGGATTTAGAAATTAAGTACATCTTTGAGTGCATAAGAAGACAGTGGAGAATGATTTGATCAATAAATTAAGTGTAACTTTAGTGCACAAGCAAATTAAGTGGAGAGCACTTGAAATTAAAAGCTATACAGACCTTTCTTCCTGAGTCATTCCAGAGTGGATGCAGATAGATGGAAAATTGCAGTCGACAAGCAATTTATTCAGCTCTGCTGCTCTGCTTACACTCTTGACAAATATAACAACTTGATTGAAGTCCAAAGCATCCAGCAGGTCATTCAGCTTCCGGTTCTTCTCCAGTTCGCTCAATTTGATGTAGTGCTATCATGTAATAGAAACAAAGTAAGAAGGCTACTAATTTTAAGAATGAAGTTAACATGTCTAGGTCCCAAAAGACATACCTGTACAAGTCCATGAAGGGTCAACTTGGCCTCATCATCAACATATATTTCCATTGGCTGAAAGGAATGTCATACCAAAGCATATTAGGAGCTTTGTGATGCTAATTGTATCCAGTACGAAATGAATAGGATGGAGATCCCCATGAACCGAGGTTCTTTGATATTTCTCCTTGCAGATAGTGTAAAAGTACATCAACTATTTCCATTGTTGCTTAAAATGTGTTCTCACAGTGCTAAGAGAAAACTACCAAAAAGCTGCAATCATCAACCCCCACCCACCCACCCACCATTATTCCGTTTCCACTATATATCTCCTCGAGACCTCTCGACCTTTTCGACTATTATCTCATCACAAGAAAATGAAAAATAACAAAACAAATAGGGACAAGAACAAGCAAACTAAAAGCTTTAGTGCAGCAATCAGATTTCCTGCTCAACAACTGGACTCTAGTGATCCCTATCTTTGAGCTGTATTATAAAATAAACTTTGGCCAGATACACCTTATCTCGTGCATAAAACTAAAATCATGGAAAAATGGTAGACTTCTAAATTGAAGAACTGGCCACAGGGCATTACATCTTGCATAAATTTCTTGCAAATGGGGCGAATCTCTTTGCTGAGTGTTGCTGAAAACATCATTACTTGCTTGTCATGAGGAGTCGTCTTGAAAATTGCCTGCACATCTCTTCTCATGTCTGTGAAACAAACACAGGTAATCAGTAAAAGAGCTACTGAAAGAACCTCGCACGGTTTTGAATGTAACAGGAATCATGAATCGCATTATGCAGCTAACACATACCAAGTGATTCAAGCATTTTGTCACATTCATCCAGTATAAAATGCCTCAGATTCCTCAAAGACAGGTCCTTATCTCTAGCCAATGCAAGTATTCTTCCAGGAGTTCCAACAACTATATGAGGGCATTCATTCTTTAGAAGCTCCTTGTGAAGTTTGATATTGACACCACCATAGAAAACAGCAACCTTGATATCAGGCAAGTATGTGCTGAACCTCTCAAATTCATGACAGATCTGCAGCAACCAAGAACCCCACACAAAAATATTTTTAACCTTGCCTACATAGGGGGAAGCAGAAAGAATTTCTGAATTTTGTTTTGCATATTTCAATACATGCCTGATAAGCTAATTCCCTTGTGTGACATAGAACTATGGCAGCAACCTGACCAGTAACAGGTTCAATCTGTTGCAGCGTTGAAAGAACAAAAACAGCAGTTTTGCCCATTCCAGATTTAGCTTGACAAAGAACATCCATGCCTAGAATTGCTTGCGGAATACATTCATGTTGCACTGACGAAGAACCAAAGAGATTGTAGCCAGGGAGACCTCAGTTTCAGTTCAAAAAAGTTTACCATTGTACATCTCCAAAATAGTAGTGATAGTGATAATTTACCTGGGAAAAAAAAGATAGAAAGAAATCATTAGTAACTATCAAAAAGACAAGGAACAGCATAACAACAACAATGAAACAACAATACAACTATGCCTCAGTCTCACGCATGTTGAAGTCGATTAATGCATCCTCAATGACCATGTTACTCCATTTAAACTCATCTCGGGCCAACTTTATACAAAATAAAAATATAATAAAAACTAAAATAAAGTACTAGAAGTTCTTTATATTTTCTACATACATATAAATCTCTAAAAGGCTATCTAGAAAAGAATAGGGTGTAAAGTAAAAGTGCACATGGCTAAAGCAAATTCTCAACTACTCCCTCTGATTCAATTTATGTGATTCTACTTCCGTTTTAGCCTATTCCAAAGAAAATCACCTCAAAAAAATTTGAAACAATTTAACTTAAAATTACCCTTAATGAGAAGCTTTTAGGGCATCTCCAATCCTATTCTCTATTTTACTCTCCAAATATAGAGTTCTCTATTTTTTCAGACAATCAACTCCAACCCAAATCTCTATTTTACTCTCTAAAAAGAATCTTTTTTTCTCTTTCCTCAATATTATATTATTATTTCTATTTCAATTTTATTTTCCTATTTCAAATAATCACCCTATAATCTATGTAATCTTCATGTAATATAAAATTTTATTCTTAACAAATTCTTCATTTAATAAAAGATCATTCTATTCTAAATTTCTAAATAACATAAATTCCAACAAATATTATATATAATACATATTAACGAACAATTCAAATCAAAATGAAATCACTAATGAAATACAATTACATGATAAATATTGCATCATTGAAAAAGTTATTTTAAACTTTACATGATATTCAACTTTCAAGACTATTATGTTTCTCCCATAAATGCTCTATTAATGCATTATGGAGTTCAAAATGAGTAACTTTTTGTCCTTATATTATTTATGTGTAGCTAAAAATTGTTTAAATTAACAATTTCATTTGTATCTAATTATTTCGTATACTAATTTTTACTTCCCCTGTTTCATTTTGAACTATTGCATCAAGTATTTTCATGCTCATTCAAAAGTGTAGTTTAATAATTTATCACTATAACATAAAAGTGAATTGTTGGAATTATCATGTAAATTTTGTGCATTCTTCATAGAGAAAAGTAATTATAATTTTAAATTACATATTTAAAGTGACAAAAAATTTTAGAAAATCAAATTCAAAAAATTGTCAATTCGGGATGGAAGTAGTATACTTATCAATAATATGTTTTTAGATATTATATTACTTAGAAATAATTACAAATATTAGAGACTTAATTAATAGTCTTATATAAGATAAATAATATTAAAATGATTTTAAATTACATATTTAAAGTCCTAATTTAAAAAAAAAATAGAAAAATTATTAATTCGGGCGGAAGTAGTAACTTGTCAATAATATATTTTTAGATGTAATATTACATTAGAAAATAATTGCAAATAATAAAGAGGTAATTAATGATATCATAGAAATAATATTAAAATAATCAAAAAGTGAAATAGAGAGGTGAATAGTAGTTCTCCAAATTTGGAGAACAAATATTCACCT